>CM077212.1:3417600-3672600 GCA_039654625.1 Rhinogobio ventralis
ATCTCACAATTCTGACTTTTAAATCACACAATTCTGACTTTAAATCACACAATTCTGACTTTATATCACACAATTCTGACTTTATATCTCACAATTCTGACTTTATATCACACATTTCTGACTTTAAATCACACAATCTGACTTTATATCTCACAATTCTGACTTTATATCTCACAATTCTGACTTTAAATCACACAATTCTGACTTTATATCACACAATTCTGACTTTATATCTCACAATTCTGACTTTATATCACACAATTCTGACTTTATATCACACAATTCTGACTTTATATCACACAATTCTGACTTTATATCACAATTCTGACTTTATATCACACAATTCTGACTTTATATCACACAATTCTGACTTTATATCACACAATTCTGACTTTAAATCACACAATTCTGACTTTATATCACACAATTCTGACTTTATATCACACAATTCTGACTTTATATCTCACAATTCTGACTTTAAATCACACAATTCTGACTTTAAATCACACAATTCTGACTTTATATCACACAATTCTGACTTTATATCTCACAATTCTGACTTTATATCACACAATTCTGACTTTAAATCACACAATTCTGACTTTATATCACACAATTCTGACTTTATATCTCACAATTCTGACTTTATATCACACAATTCTGACTTTAAATCACACAATTCTGACTTTATATCTCACAATTCTGACTTTAAATCACACAATTCTGACTTTAAATCACACAATTCTGACTTTATATCACACAATTCTGACTTTATATCTCACAATTCTGACTTTATATCACACATTCTGACTTTAAATCACACAATTCTGACTTTATATCTCACAATTCTGACTTTATATCACACAATTCTGACTTTAAATCACACAATTCTGACTTTATATCTCACAATTCTGACTTTATATCTCACAATTCTGTGACTTTATATCACACAATTCTGACTTTATATCTCACAATTCTGACTTTAAATCACACAATTCTGACTTTAAATCACACAATTCTGACTTTATATCACACAATTCTGACTTTAAATCACACAATTCTGACTTTATATCTCACAATTCTGACTTTATATCTCACAATTCTGACTTTAAATCACACAATTCTGACTTTAAATCACACAATTCTGACTTTATATCTCACAATTCTGACTTTATATCACACATTTCTGACTTTAAATCACACAATTCTGACTTTATATCACACAATTCTGACTTTAAATCACACAATTCTGACTTTATATCACACAATTCTGACTTTATATCACACAATTCTGACTTTATATCACACAATTCTGACTTTATATCTCACATTTCTGACTTTAAATCACACAATTCTGACTTTATATCTCACAATTCTGACTTTATATCACACAATTCTGACTTTATATCACACAATTCTGACTTTATATCACACAATTCTGACTTTATATCACACAATTCTGACTTTATATCTCACATTTCTGACTTTAAATCACACAATTCTGACTTTATATCACACAATTCTGACTTTATATCTCACAATTCTGACTTTATATCTCACAATTCTGACTTTATATCTCACAATTCTGACTTTATATCTCACATTTCTGACTTTAAATCACACAATTCTGACTTTATATCTCACAATTCTGACTTTATATCTCACAATTCTGACTTTATATCTCACATTTCTGACTTTAAGTCACACAATTCTGACTTTATATCACACAATTCTGACTTTATATCTCACATTTCTGACTTTAAATCACACAATTCTGACTTTATATCACACAATTCTGACTTTATATCTCACATTTCTGACTTTATATCTCACAATTCTGACTTTATATCTCACATTTCTGACTTTATATCACACAATTCTGACTTTATATCTCACAATTCTGACTTTATATCTCACAATTCTGACTTTATATCTCACATTTCTGACTTTAAATCACACATTTCTGACTTTATATCTCACATTTCTGACTTTATATCTCACAATTCTGACTTTATATCACACATTTCTGACTTTGAATCACACAATTCTGACTTTATATCTCACATTTCTGACTTTGAATCACACAATTCTGACTTTATATCTCACATTTCTGACTTTATATCTCACAATTCTGACTTTATATCTCACAATTCTGACTTTATATCTCACAATTCTGACTTTATATCTCACAATTCTGACTATCACACAATTCTGACTTTAAATCACACATTTCTGACTTTGAATCACACAATTCTGACTTTATATCTCACATTTCTGACTTTAAATCACACAATTCTGACTTTATATCTCACAATTCTGACTTTATATCTCACAATTCTGACTTTATATCTCACATTTCTGACTTTAAATCACACAATTCTGACTTTATATCTCACAATTCTGACTTTATATCACACATTTCTGACTTTGAATCACACAATTCTGACTTTATATCTCACAATTCTGACTTTATATCTCACAATTCTGACTTTATATCTCACATTTCTGACTTTATATCTCACAATTCTGACTTTAAATCACACAATTCTGACTTTATATCACACAATTCTGACTTTATATCTCACAATTCTGACTTTATATCACACAATTCTGACTTTATATCACACATTTCTGACTTTAAATCACACAATTCTGACTTTATATCACACAATTCTGACTTTATATCACACATTTCTGACTTTATATCACACAATTCTGACTTTATATCACACATTTCTGACTTTAAATCACACAATTCTGACTTTATATCACACAATTCTGACTTTATATCTCACATTTCTGACTTTAAATCACACAATTCTGACTTTATATCACACAATTCTGACTTTATATCTCACAATTCTGACTTTATATCTCACAATTCTGACTTTATATCACACAATTCTGACTTTATATCACACAATTCTGACTTTATATCACACAATTCTGACTTTATATCACACAATTCTGACTTTATATCTCACATTTCTGACTTTAAATCACACAATTCTGACTTTATATCTCACAATTCTGACTTTATATCTCGCAATTCTGACTTTATATCTCACAATTCTGACTTTATATCTCACATTTCTGACTTTAAGTCACACAATTCTGACTTTATATCACACAATTCTAACTTTATATCACTCAATTCTGACTTTATATCTCACAATTCTGACTTTATATCTCACAATTCTGACTTTATATCTCACATTTCTGACTTTAAATCTCTCAATTCTGACTTTATATCTCACAATTCTGACTATCACACAATTCTGACTTTAAATCACACATTTCTGACTTTGAATCACACAATTCTGACTTTATATCTCACAATTCTGACTTTAAATCACACAATTCTGACTTTATATCTCACATTTCTGACTTTAAATCACACAATTCTGACTTTATATCTCACAATTCTGACTTTATATCACACATTTCTGACTTTATATCTCACAATTCTGACTTTATATCACACAATTCTGACTTTATATCTCACAATTCTGACTTTATATCTCACAATTCTGACTTTATATCTCACAATTCTGACTTTATATCACACATTTCTGACTTTGAATCACACAATTCTGACTTTGAATCACACAATTCTGACTTTATATCTCACATTTCTGACTTTAAATCACACAATTCTGACTTTATATCTCACAATTCTGACTTTATATCTCACATTTCTGACTTTAAATCACACAATTCTGACTTTATATCTCACATTTCTGACTTTAAATCACACAATTCTGACTTTATATCTCACAATTCTGACTTTATATCACACATTTCTGACTTTAAATCACACAATTCTGACTTTATATCTCACAATTCTGACTTTATATCTCACATTTCTGACTTTAAATCACACAATTCTGACTTTATATCTCACATTTCTGACTTTAAATCACACAATTCTGACTTTATATCTCACAATTCTGACTTTATATCACACATTTCTGACTTTATATCTCACAATTCTGACTTTATATCACACAATTCTGACTTTATATCTCACAATTCTGACTTTATATCTCACAATTCTGACTTTATATCACACATTTCTGACTTTATATCACACATTTCTGACTTTATATCTCACAATTCTGACTTTATATCACACAATTCTGACTTTATATCTCACATTTCTGACTTTATATCTCACATTTCTGACTTTAAATCACACATTTCTGACTTTATATCTCACATTTCTGACTTTATATCTCACAATTCTGACTTTATATCTCACAATTCTGACTTTATATCACACATTTCTGACTTTGAATCACACAATTCTGACTTTATATCTCACATTTCTGACTTTAAATCACACAATTCTGACTTTATATCTCACAATTCTGACTTTATATCACACATTTCTGACTTTGAATCACACAATTCTGACTTTATATCTCACATTTCTGACTTTGAATCACACAATTCTGACTTTATATCTCACATTTCTGACTTTATATCTCACAATTCTGACTTTATATCTCACAATTCTGACTTTATATCTCACAATTCTGACTTTATATCTCACAATTCTGACTATCACACAATTCTGACTTTAAATCACACATTTCTGACTTTGAATCACACAATTCTGACTTTAAATCTCACAATTCTGACTTTATATCTCACAATTCTGACTTTATATCTCACAATTCTGACTATCACACAATTCTGACTTTAAATCACACATTTCTGACTTTGAATCACACAATTCTGACTTTATATCTCACAATTCTGACTTTATATCTCACAATTCTGACTTTATATCTCACAATTCTGACTTTATATCTCACAATTCTGACTTTATATCTCACAATTCTGACTTTATATCTCACATTTCTGACTTTAAATCACACAATTCTGACTTTATATCTCACATTTCTGACTTTATATCTCACAATTCTGACTTTATATCTCACAATTCTGACTTTATATCTCACAATTCTGACTATATCTCACAATTCTGACTTTATATCTCACAATTCTGACTTTATATCACTCAATTCTGACTTTATATCTCACATTTCTGACTTTATATCACACAATTCTGACTTTATATCTCACATTTCTGACTTTAAATCACACAATTCTGACTTTATATCTCACAATTCTGACTTTATATCTCACAATTCTGACTTTATATCTCACATTTCTGACTTTGAATCACACAATTCTGACTTTATATCTCACATTTCTGACTTTATATCTCACAATTCTGACTTTAAATCACACAATTCTGACTTTATATCACACAATTCTGACTTTATATCTCACAATTCTGACTTTATATCTCACAATTCTGACTTTATATCTCACAATTCTGACTATCACACAATTCTGACTTTAAATCACACATTTCTGACTTTGAATCACACAATTCTGACTTTATATCTCACATTTCTGACTTTATATCTCACAATTCTGACTTTAAATCACACAATTCTGACTTTATATCACACAATTCTGACTTTATATCACTCAATTCTGACTTTATATCTCACATTTCTGACTTTATATCACACAATTCTGACTTTATATCTCACATTTCTGACTTTGAATCACACAATTCTGACTTTATATCTCACATTTCTGACTTTATATCTCACAATTCTGACTTTAAATCACACAATTCTGACTTTATATCACACAATTCTGACTTTATATCTCACAATTCTGACTTTATATCTCACAATTCTGACTTTATATCTCACAATTCTGACTATCACACAATTCTGACTTTAAATCACACATTTCTGACTTTGAATCACACAATTCTGACTTTATATCTCACAATTCTGACTTTATATCTCACAATTCTGACTTTATATCTCACAATTCTGACTTTATATCTCACAATTCTGACTTTATATCTCACAATTCTGACTTTATATCTCACATTTCTGACTTTAAATCACACAATTCTGACTTTATATCTCACATTTCTGACTTTATATCTCACAATTCTGACTTTATATCTCACAATTCTGACTTTATATCTCACAATTCTGACTATATCTCACAATTCTGACTTTATATCTCACAATTCTGACTTTATATCACTCAATTCTGACTTTATATCTCACATTTCTGACTTTATATCACACAATTCTGACTTTATATCTCACATTTCTGACTTTAAATCACACAATTCTGACTTTATATCTCACAATTCTGACTTTATATCACACATTTCTGACTTTGAATCACACAATTCTGACTTTATATCTCACATTTCTGACTTTATATCTCACAATTCTGACTTTATATCTCACATTTCTGACTTTAAATCACACAATTCTGACTTTATATCTCACAATTCTGACTTTATATCACACATTTCTGACTTTGAATCACACAATTCTGACTTTATATCTCACATTTCTGACTTTATATCTCACAATTCTGACTTTATATCTCACATTTCTGACTTTATATCTCACAATTCTGACTTTATATCACACAATTCTGACTTTAAATCACACAATTCTGACTTTATATCACACAATTCTGACTTTATATCTCACAATTCTGACTTTATATCACACAATTCTGACTTTATATCACACATTTCTGACTTTAAATCACACAATTCTGACTTTATATCACACAATTCTGACTTTAAATCACACAATTCTGACTTTATATCACACAATTCTGACTTTATTCACACAATTCTGACTTTATATCACACAATTCTGACTTTATATCACACAATTTTGACTTTATATCTCACATTTCTGACTTTAAATCACACAATTCTGACTTTATATCACACAATTCTGACTTTATATCTCACAATTGCTGACTTTATATCTCACAATTCTGACCTTTTATACACACAATTCTGACTTTATATCACACAATTCTGACTTTATATCACACAATTCTGACTTTATATCACACAATTCTGACTTTATATCTCACATTTCTGACTTTAAATCCACACAATCTGACTTTATATCACACAATTCTGACTTTATATCTCACAATTCTGACTTTATATCTCGCAATTCTGACTTTATATCTCACAATTCTGACTTTATATCACACAATTCTACTTTATATCACTCAATTCTGACTTTATATCTCACAATTCTGACTTTATATCTCACAATTCTGACTTTATATCTCACATTTCTGACTTTAAATCACACAATTCTAACTTTATATCTCACAATTCTGACTTTATATCACACAATTCTGACTTTATATCACTCAATTCTGACTTCATATCACTCAATTCTGACTTCATATCACTCAATTCTGACTTCATATCACTCAATTCTGACTTCATATCACTCAATTCTGACTTCATATCACTCAATTCTGACTTCATATCACTCAATTCTGACTTCATATCTCACAATTCTGACTTTATATCTCACAATTCTGACTTTATATCTCACAATTCTGACTTTATATCTCACAATTCTGACTTTATATCTCACAATTCTGACTTTATATCACTCAATTCTGACTTTATATCTCACAATTCTGACTTTATATCTCACAATTCTGACTTTAAATCACACAATTCTGACTTTATATCTCACAATTCTGACTTTATATCTCACAATTCTGACTTTATATCACTCAATTCTGACTTTATATCTCACAATTCTGACTTTATATCTCACAATTCTGACTTTATATCTCACAATTCTGACTTTATATCTCACAATTCTGACTTTAAATCTCACAATTCTGACTTTATATCACGCAATTCTGACTTTATATCTCACAATTCTGACTTTATATCTCACAATTCTGACTTCATATCACACAATTCTGACTTCATATCTCTCAATTCTGACTTCATATCACTCAATTCTGACTTCATATCACTCAATTCTGACTTTATATCTCACAATTCTGACTTTATATCTCACAATTCTGACTTTATATCTCACAATTCTGACTTTATATCACTCAATTCTGACTTTATATCTCACAATTCTGACTTTATATCTCACAATTCTGACTTTAAATCTCACAATTCTGACTTTATATCACGCAATTCTGACTTTATATCTCACAATTCTGACTTTATATCTCACAATTCTGACTTCATATCACTCAATTCTGACTTCATATCACTCAATTCTGACTTCATATCTCTCAATTCTGACTTCATATCACTCAATTCTGACTTCATATCACTCAATTCTGACTTCATATCTCACAATTCTGACTTTATATCTCACAATTCTGACTTTATATCTCACAATTCTGACTTTATATCTCACAATTCTGACTTTATATCACTCAATTCTGACTTTATATCTCACAATTCTGACTTTATATCTCACAATTCTGACTTTATATCTCACAATTCTGACTTTATATCTCACAATTCTGACTTTAAATCTCACAATTCTGACTTTATATCACGCAATTCTGACTTTATATCTCACAATTCTGACTTTATATCTCACAATTCTGACTTTATATCACACAATTCTGACTTTATATCTCACAATTCTGACTTTATATCTCACAATTCTGACTTTATATCTCTCAATTCTGACTTTATCTCTCACAATTCTGACTTTATATCACACAATTCTGACTATCACACAATTCTGACTTTATATCTCACATTTCTGACTTTAAATCACACAATTCTGACTTTATATCTCACATTTCTGACTTTAAATCACACATTTCTGACTTTATATCTCACATTCCTGACTTTAAATCACACAATTCTGACTTTATATCTCACAATTCTGACTTTATATCTCACAATTCTGACTTTAAATCTCACAATTCTGACTTTATATCACGCAATTCTGACTTTATATCTCACAATTCTGACTTTATATCTCACAATTCTGACTTTATATCACACAATTCTGACTTTATATCTCACAATTCTGACTTTATATCTCACAATTCTGACTTTATATCTCTCAATTCTGACTTTATCTCTCACAATTCTGACTTTATATCACACAATTCTGACTATCACACAATTCTGACTTTATATCACACAATTCTGACTATCACACAATTCTGACTTTATATCTCACATTTCTGACTTTAAATCACACATTTCTGACTTTATATCTCACAATTCTGACTTTATATCTCACAATTCTGACTTTATATCTCACATTTCTGACTTTAAATCACACATTTCTGACTTTATATCTCACATTTCTGACTTTAAATCACACAATTCTGACTTTATATCTCACATTTCTGACTTTAAATCACACATTTCTGACTTTATATCTCACATTCCTGACTTTAAATCACACAATTCTGACTTTATATCTCACAATTCTGACTTTATATCTCACAATTCTGACTTTAAATCTCACAATTCTGACTTTATATCACGCAATTCTGACTTTATATCTCACAATTCTGACTTTATATCTCACAATTCTGACTTTATATCACACAATTCTGACTTTATATCTCACAATTCTGACTTTATATCTCACAATTCTGACTTTATATCTCTCAATTCTGACTTTATCTCTCACAATTCTGACTTTATATCTCACAATTCTGACTTTATATCTCTCAATTCTGACTTTATCTCTCACAATTCTGACTTTATATCACACAATTCTGACTATCACACAATTCTGACTTTATATCACACAATTCTGACTATCACACAATTCTGACTTTATATCTCACATTTCTGACTTTAAATCACACAATTCTGACTTTATATCTCACAATTCTGACTTTAAATCTCACAATTCTGACTTTATATCACGCAATTCTGACTTTATATCTCACAATTCTGACTTTATATCTCACAATTCTGACTTTATATCACACAATTCTGACTTTATATCTCACAATTCTGACTTTATATCTCACAATTCTGACTTTATATCACACAATTCTGACTATCACACAATTCTGACTTTATATCTCACATTTCTGACTTTAAATCACACAATTCTGACTTTATATCTCACATTCCTGACTTTAAATCACACAATTCTGACTTTATATCTCACATTCCTGACTTTAAATCACACAATTCTGACTTTATATCTCACATTCCTGACTTTAAATCACACAATTCTGACTTTATATCTCACAATTCTGACTTTATATCTCACAATTCTGACTTTATATCACACAATTCTGACTTTATATCACACAATTCTGACTTTATATCTCGCAATTCTGACTTTATATCTCACAATTCTGACTTTATATCACACAATTCTGACTTTATATCTCACAATTCTGACTTTAAATCACACAATTCTGACTTTATATCTCACAATTCTGACTTTATGTCACACAATTCTGACTTTATATCACACAATTCTGACTTTATATCTCTCAATTCTGACTTTATATCACACAATTCTGACTTTATATCACACAATTCTGACTTTATATCTCACAATTCTGACTTTATATCTCTCAATTCTGACTTTATCTCTCACAATTCTGACTTTAAATCACACAATTCTGACTTTATATCTCACAATTCTGACTTTATATCTCACAATTCTGACTTTAAATCACACAATTCTGACTTTATCTCACAATTCTGACTTTATATCTCACAATTCTGACTTTATCTCACAATTCTGACTTTATATCTCACAATTCCGACTTTATATCACTCAATTCTGACTTTATATCTCACAATTCTGACTTTAAATCACACAATTCTGACTTTATCTCTCACAATTCTGACTTTAAATCACACAATTCTGACTTTATCTCTCACAATTCTGACTTTAAATCACACAATTCTGACTTTATATCTCACAATTCTGACTTTAAATCACACAATTCTGACTTTATATCTCTCAATTCTGACTTTATCTCTCACAATTCTGACTTTAAATCACACAATTCTGACTTTATATCTCACAATTCTGACTTTATATCACACAATTCTGACTTTATATCACACAATTCTGACTTTATATCTCGCAATTCTGACTTTATATCTCACAATTCTGACTTTAAATCACACAATTCTGACTTTATATCTCACAATTCCGACTTTATATCACACAATTCTGACTTTATATCACACAATTCTGACTTTATATCTCACAATTCTGACTTTATATCTCACAATTCTGACTTTATATCACACAATTCTGACTTTATATCACACAATTCTGACTTTATATCTCGCAATTCTGACTTTATATCACACAATTCTGACTTTATATCACACAATTCTGACTTTATATCACACAATTCTGACTTTATATCACACAATTCTGACTTTATATCTCACAATTCTGACTTTATATCTCTCAATTCTGACTTTATCTCTCACAATTCTGACTTTAAATCACACAATTCTGACTTTATATCTCACAATTCTGACTTTATATCTCACAATTCTGACTTTATATCACACAATTCTGACTTTATATCTCACAATTCTGACTTTATATCACACAATTCTGACTTTATATCTCGCAATTCTGACTTTATATCTCACAATTCTGACTTTAAATCACACAATTCTGACTTTATATCTCTCAATTCTGACTTTATCTCTCACAATTCTGACTTTAAATCACACAATTCTGACTATCACACAATTCTGACTTTATATCTCACATTTCTGACTTTAAATCACACAATTCTGACTTTATATCTCACAATTCTGACTTTATATCACACATTTCTGACTTTATATCTCACATTTCTGACTTTATATCTCACAATTCTGACTTTATATCACACATTTCTGAATTTGAATCACACAATTCTGACTTTATATCTCACATTTCTGACTTTGAATCACACAATTCTGACTTTATATCTCACAATTCTGACTTTATATCTCACAATTCTGACTTTATATCTCACAATTCTGACTTTATATCTCTCAATTCTGACTTTATATCTCACAATTCTGACTTTATATCTCACAATTCTGACTTTATATCTCTCAATTCTGACTTTATCTCTCACAATTCTGACTTTATATCTCACAATTCTGACTTTATATCTCACAATTCTGACTATCACACAATTCTGACTTTATATCTCACATTTCTGACTTTAAATCACACAATTCTGACTTTATATCTCACATTTCTGACTTTAAATCACACAATTCTGACTTTATATCTCGCAATTCTGACTTTATATCTCACAATTCTGACTTTAAATCACACAATTCTGACTTTATATCTCACAATTCTGACTTTAAATCACACAATTCTGACTTTAAATCACACAATTCTGACTTTATATCTCACATTTCTGACTTTAAATCACACAATTCTGACTTTATATCTCACATTTCTGACTTTAAATCACACATTTCTGACTTTATATCTCACATTCCTGACTTTAAATCACACAATTCTGACTTTATATCTCACAATTCTGACTTTATATCTCACAATTCTGACTTTAAATCTCACAATTCTGACTTTATATCACGCAATTCTGACTTTATATCTCACAATTCTGACTTTATATCTCACAATTCTGACTTTATATCACACAATTCTGACTTTATATCTCACAATTCTGACTTTATATCTCACAATTCTGACTTTATATCTCTCAATTCTGACTTTATCTCTCACAATTCTGACTTTATATCACACAATTCTGACTTTATATCACACAATTCTGACTTTATATCTCACAATTCTGACTATCACACAATTCTGACTTTATATCTCACATTTCTGACTTTAAATCACACATTTCTGACTTTATATCTCACAATTCTGACTTTATATCTCACAATTCTGACTTTATATCTCACATTTCTGACTTTAAATCACACATTTCTGACTTTATATCTCACATTTCTGACTTTAAATCACACAATTCTGACTTTATATCTCACATTTCTGACTTTAAATCACACATTTCTGACTTTATATCTCACATTCCTGACTTTAAATCACACAATTCTGACTTTATATCTCACAATTCTGACTTTATATCTCACAATTCTGACTTTAAATCTCACAATTCTGACTTTATATCACGCAATTCTGACTTTATATCTCACAATTCTGACTTTATATCTCACAATTCTGACTTTATATCACACAATTCTGACTTTATATCTCACAATTCTGACTTTATATCTCACAATTCTGACTTTATATCTCTCAATTCTGACTTTATCTCTCACAATTCTGACTTTATATCTCACAATTCTGACTTTATATCTCTCAATTCTGACTTTATCTCTCACAATTCTGACTTTATATCACACAATTCTGACTATCACACAATTCTGACTTTATATCACACAATTCTGACTATCACACAATTCTGACTTTATATCTCACATTTCTGACTTTAAATCACACAATTCTGACTTTATATCTCACAATTCTGACTTTAAATCTCACAATTCTGACTTTATATCACGCAATTCTGACTTTATATCTCACAATTCTGACTTTATATCTCACAATTCTGACTTTATATCACACAATTCTGACTTTATATCTCACAATTCTGACTTTATATCTCACAATTCTGACTTTATATCTCTCAATTCTGACTTTATCTCTCACAATTCTGACTTTATATCACACAATTCTGACTATCACACAATTCTGACTTTATATCTCACATTTCTGACTTTAAATCACACAATTCTGACTTTATATCTCACATTCCTGACTTTAAATCACACAATTCTGACTTTATATCTCACATTCCTGACTTTAAATCACACAATTCTGACTTTATATCTCACATTCCTGACTTTAAATCACACAATTCTGACTTTATATCTCACAATTCTGACTTTATATCTCACAATTCTGACTTTATATCACACAATTCTGACTTTATATCACACAATTCTGACTTTATATCTCGCAATTCTGACTTTATATCTCACAATTCTGACTTTATATCACACAATTCTGACTTTATATCTCACAATTCTGACTTTAAATCACACAATTCTGACTTTATATCTCACAATTCTGACTTTATATCACACAATTCTGACTTTATATCACACAATTCTGACTTTATATCTCGCAATTCTGACTTTATATCTCACAATTCTGACTTTATATCACACAATTCTGACTTTATATCTCACAATTCTGACTTTAAATCACACAATTCTGACTTTATATCTCACAATTCTGACTTTATGTCACACAATTCTGACTTTATATCACACAATTCTGACTTTATATCTCTCAATTCTGACTTTATATCACACAATTCTGACTTTATATCACACAATTCTGACTTTATATCTCACAATTCTGACTTTATATCTCTCAATTCTGACTTTATCTCTCACAATTCTGACTTTAAATCACACAATTCTGACTTTATATCTCACAATTCTGACTTTATATCTCACAATTCTGACTTTAAATCACACAATTCTGACTTTATCTCACAATTCTGACTTTATATCTCACAATTCTGACTTTATCTCACAATTCTGACTTTATATCTCACAATTCCGACTTTATATCACTCAATTCTGACTTTATATCTCACAATTCTGACTTTAAATCACACAATTCTGACTTTATCTCTCACAATTCTGACTTTAAATCACACAATTCTGACTTTATCTCTCACAATTCTGACTTTAAATCACACAATTCTGACTTTATATCTCACAATTCTGACTTTAAATCACACAATTCTGACTTTATATCTCTCAATTCTGACTTTATCTCTCACAATTCTGACTTTAAATCACACAATTCTGACTTTATATCTCACAATTCTGACTTTATATCACACAATTCTGACTTTATATCACACAATTCTGACTTTATATCTCGCAATTCTGACTTTATATCTCACAATTCTGACTTTAAATCACACAATTCTGACTTTATATCTCACAATTCCGACTTTATATCACACAATTCTGACTTTATATCACACAATTCTGACTTTATATCTCACAATTCTGACTTTATATCTCACAATTCTGACTTTATATCACACAATTCTGACTTTATATCACACAATTCTGACTTTATATCTCGCAATTCTGACTTTATATCACACAATTCTGACTTTATATCACACAATTCTGACTTTATATCACACAATTCTGACTTTATATCACACAATTCTGACTTTATATCTCACAATTCTGACTTTATATCTCTCAATTCTGACTTTATCTCTCACAATTCTGACTTTAAATCACACAATTCTGACTTTATATCTCACAATTCTGACTTTATATCTCACAATTCTGACTTTATATCACACAATTCTGACTTTATATCTCACAATTCTGACTTTATATCACACAATTCTGACTTTATATCTCGCAATTCTGACTTTATATCTCACAATTCTGACTTTAAATCACACAATTCTGACTTTATATCTCTCAATTCTGACTTTATCTCTCACAATTCTGACTTTAAATCACACAATTCTGACTATCACACAATTCTGACTTTATATCTCACATTTCTGACTTTAAATCACACAATTCTGACTTTATATCTCACAATTCTGACTTTATATCACACATTTCTGACTTTATATCTCACATTTCTGACTTTATATCTCACAATTCTGACTTTATATCACACATTTCTGAATTTGAATCACACAATTCTGACTTTATATCTCACATTTCTGACTTTGAATCACACAATTCTGACTTTATATCTCACAATTCTGACTTTATATCTCACAATTCTGACTTTATATCTCACAATTCTGACTTTATATCTCTCAATTCTGACTTTATATCTCACAATTCTGACTTTATATCTCACAATTCTGACTTTATATCTCTCAATTCTGACTTTATCTCTCACAATTCTGACTTTATATCTCACAATTCTGACTTTATATCTCACAATTCTGACTATCACACAATTCTGACTTTATATCTCACATTTCTGACTTTAAATCACACAATTCTGACTTTATATCTCACAATTCCGACTTTATATCACACAATTCTGACTTTATATCTCACAATTCCGACTTTATATCACACAATTCTGACTTTATATCTCGCAATTCTGACTTTATAACTCGCAATTCTGACTTTATATCACACAATTCTGACTTTATATCACACAATTCTGACTTTATATCTCACAATTCCGACTTTATATCACACAATTCTGACTTTATATCTCGCAATTCTGACTTTATAACTCACAATTCTGACTTTATAACTCACAATTCTGACTTTATATCACACAATTCTGACTTTATATCTCACAATTCTGACTTTATATCTCACAATTCTGACTTTATATCACACAATTCTGACTTTATATCACACAATTCTGACTTTATATCTCGCAATTCTGACTTTATATCTCACAATTCTGACTTTATATCTCACAATTCTGACTTTAAATCACACAATTCTGACTTTATATCTCACAATTCTGACTTTATATCTCACAATTCTGACTTTATATCTCACAATTCTGACTTTATATCTCTCAATTCTGACTTTATCTCTCACAATTCTGACTTTATATCTCACAATTCTGACTTTATATCTCACAATTCTGACTATCACACAATTCTGACTTTATATCTCACAATTCTGACTTTATATCTCACATTTCTGACTTTAAATCACACAATTCTGACTTTATATCTCACAATTCTGACTATCACACATTTCTGACTTTAAATCACACAATTCTGACTTTATATCTCACATTTCTGACTTTAAATCACACAATTCTGACTTTATATCTCACAATTCTGACTTTATATCTCACAATTCTGACTTTATATCACACAATTCTGACTTTATATCACACAATTCTGACTTTATATCTCGCAATTCTGACTTTATATCTCACAATTCTGACTTTATATCTCACAATTCTGACTTTAAATCACACAATTCTGACTTTATATCTCACAATTCTGACTTTATATCACACAATTCTGACTTTATATCACACAATTCTGACTTTATATCTCGCAATTCTGACTTTATATCTCACAATTCTGACTTTATATCACACAATTCTGACTTTATATCACACAATTCTGACTTTATATCTCACAATTCTGACTTTAAATCACACAATTCTGACTTTATATCTCACAATTCTGACTTTAAATCACACAATTCTGACTTTATATCTCTCAATTCTGACTTTATCTCTCACAATTCTGACTTTAAATCACACAATTCTGACTTTATATCTCACAATTCTGACTTTATCTCTCACAATTCTGACTTTATCTCTCACAATTCTGACTTTATCTCACAATTCTGACTTCATATCTCACAATTCTGACTTCATATCACACAATTCTGAATTTATAACTTGCAATTCTGAGATAAAATGTCACAATTACCTTTTTTATTTTTTATTCTGTGGCGGAAACAAGCTTCCATAATTATGTGTTGATGTTCTGCCATGCAGAAAACAAGAGTGTGCAAATGACTTGGCAATGGTAAAGTTTCAGGCTGCTCTGAATCACGGATGACTCTTTCCTTCAGGAAATGCTAATATAGTTCATTTAGCTCTGTTCATCACCCGTTTTGCACGACCAGTCTCTATATGCCGGATATTTCTGAGATACTGGAGCTGTCAAAAAGCAAGCCATGATGAATCTTGGCACAGATGAGGAGGTTGACAGAGGTTTTCATGGCCCACAGACATCCATGACCGAATCAGTCAAAATGGTTATTTAACTGGAGCCAGCAATCTGAAAAAAGTAGGAGGTTGGTGAGGGTCCAAAACCAACATCGCTTACACTGTCTTTTAGTTTAGATGAGCTTGAGAATGAGAGAGAGCTTTTGGTCTTGAGAGGCTGCAAAAGGTTTGTCGAGATTTATTAAAGGGCACCAGACATATTTGTCATTTTCAGATTAAACACTGGAAAGATTTGATTGGTTTACCTTCTTTTAGCAGCCATTTATAACTCTGAAACTCTGTAAATGCCTGACACTAGACCTGGACATTCTTGCTTCTGGGAGTTTTTTTTCCATTGTGCATAATTTAAACAACCATGAAAAGTAATGAATGGCAAATTATTATATATTCCACAATATTATTCAACCTTTCAGTTGAGTTTGCAAACAATTTTTGCCCCTTTAAGATGGATTATTGTGGCTGTACAATGTTTAGAATCACACAGATTTATCATTATAAAGACATTTTTGATTATTTGCTCTGCTCAGGTGAATTACGGGTCAAACTCGGCATCTAAAGTCAGCTTGTTTTATCTTGAGTGAAGGCGTGCAGACAGAAATGGATGTGGGGTTGTAAGATGTTGCATATAATCACAAACCTTTTTGCTTCATCGTTCGTTATGGGGCAAAGTTGAGAACAAACTGAGGGCATGTAAAGCCCAGTGTGAAAAGAAATCCCTTACTGTGCTGAACAGTGCAGCTGGAAGTGTTTTAATGGCTTGTCACCACCTCTTTCACAGGGCTATAGCACTGTGAAGCAACCAAACTGTTCGAATCCAAAGGAACAGACAGAAGAGGTTACATTTACAATTACATTCCAGAATGAGCGGATGTCCCACGTTATCTGTCCTCCTCACAAAATGCTGTGCATTTTACAGGCGATTTGTTCCAGAAACATTTTTTGTTATGCTAGTTGAAAGTCTCTTCACATCCTGACAGACCAGAAATGTAAGTGGTCTGATTGTATTTATATATATCCACCGATCAGGCATAACATTATGACCGGTGAAGTGAATAACACTGATTATCCCTTCATCACGGCACCTGTTAGTGGGTGGGATATATTAGGCAGCAAGTGAACATTTTAAGTTAATGTGTTAGAAGCATGAAAATTGGGCAAGCGTAGGGCCAAATTGTGATGGCTAGACGACTGGGTCAGAGCATCTCCAAAACTGCAGCTCTTGTGGGGTGTTCCCGGTCTGCAATGGTCAGGCTCTATCAAAAGTGCTCCAAGGAAGGAACAGTGGAGATCATGGGCGGCCAAGGCTCATTGATGCACGTGGGGAGCGAAGGCTGGCCCGTGTGCTCTGATCAAACAGACGAGCTACTGGAGCTCAAATTAATTTAGTTAATGCTGGTTCTGATAGAAAGGTGTCAGAATACACAGTGCATCGCAGTTTGTTGCGTATGGGGCTGCATAGCCGCTGACCAGTCAGGGTGCCCATGCTGACCCCAGTCCACCGCCGAAAGCACCAACAGTGGCACGTGAGCATCAGAACTGGACCACGGAGCAATGGAAGAAGGTGGCCTGGTCTGATGAATCATGTTTTCTTTTACATCACGTGGATGGCCGGGTGCGCGTCGCTTGGGGAACACGTGGCACCAGGATGCACTATGGAGCAGGGTGCATGATTATTAGAATGTTTGGTCTGGTTTCAATTAGTGCTGTAAAAATGAGCACGTTAACGCATGCGATTAATTATTTCAGTTAATGCGTTAAAAATATTTAACGTAATGAACGCAGCATTCCCGTCATAATTTGGCTAGCGTTACATCACGCTCTTCTTCATACAAATGCTTTTTTCTGTATATTTCCTACCTTCCTAAACTGTTGTATACAGAATTTTTTTTTGTTACGTTTGTGCTTGAAAATGACTCTCGCCCTGTTATAGGCCTAAAGCATACACAAATAGTATGCTTCTTTAATTTAACATGAATAGTCGGTATGCTACTACTTTGAAAGCGATAACTATGTTTCTTTTGACATTTGACGATAATAGCGCTCTGTAGAGATGTGTGCAGTGAGATGCTTTAAGGTTCTCGTTGGCTGCACGCCGGGCACGTCCTCTTCTGTCATCATCGCTTCAGCAGTGAGAAACAAGTGTATGAGCGCGAGACCTCATCCTCCTCCAACACCAGTGCTTCTCACGCGGAGCTTTCCATCAGTCTCCCACCACTTTCATCCAGTTTGCTCAATTATAAAGGGATTGCGAAGGAGTCATTATGAATATGGCATCAATTTGTGCTGTGGTGGCTCACATTTTTCTCTGTCTTAACGTCGTCAAAGTTTGCTTGGTGAACGCGTCAGAGCTGAACGGAGATATTCCTGCAACAGAACCGTCATTACACACTCCTGCTCGAGACATGATGACTGTTAACATGTACAGGGTTTATGATAAATACAGCAAGAAGCATCATCATCAACAACAGAACGTCAATACAATCCGAAGCTTTAGAGGAGTCCAAGGTGAGTGAAAAACTGTATAAAATACAGCTATGCATGTTGTACAGTAGTTCCTATTTCATACCAGGCTGTTTTATATTTTGATTATTTTAATTATATTTAATATATATTCAAATACAATGTATAAATACAAGACATTACATATAAATGATTCATAAAATACAATATAATAATGTTTTATGCGTTCAGTTTAAGGTCCAATTCTCACTATTAACTAATTGCGTATTAGCATGCATATTACTAGGATATTGGCTGTTTATTAGTACTTATAAAGCACATATTAATGCCTTATTCTGCATGACTACATTCCTTAATCACATACGTAAACATACTGCCTTACTAACTATTAATAGGCAGTAATTAGGAGTTTATTGAGGCAAAAGTCATAGTTAATAGTTTACAGTGAGAATAGGACCCAAAGTATGATTGGAGAAAACACAAGAAAAAGTTATAATCCATCTTTTGAATATTCATTAGAAAAAAAAATCCATATGCACCTATTAAAAAGACGTAGGTTATATATGATAAGCGTATGTGAATACATGCACAGAAAGCATTTTCCCATTATTTCAGTTTTTCAGAGCTGCTAAGTTTCCACTGGAGGTGCACTATTAAAACACTGAGAGGGTATTAGTGGAAACAGGGGGAAAAAAAGAAAGAAAGAAACCTTGAGAGCGGTTCACTAAACACTACCATATGGCCAGAAACTGATTCAGGAGCCGTGTTTATCTTTTTATTAAACTACCTCGTAAACCATAGAATGTGGTCGGATGTTAAATCTAGAATGTGAAAAATGCGTTGTTTATGAGGATGTTGTCTGGAAACTTTACTGGTCAATCACATGCATGCATGAGCGTAAAACCCACGCTAAATTGACAAGCGGCAATTACTTACTTGTTATGACTTCTGCCATTTTTAAATGCCTTATTTCAGAGCTCTCCCCTCACAAAGTTGTTTTACGCTTCAACCTGACCTCCATCCCCGACTCGGAGGTGATACTGATGTCAACACTTCACTTTCTTGACCAGCAAGTTCGTCAGCGGCCGTGGGCCTGCCGGCGTTCCCGCGGAGCTGCATGTCGCCTCCAGTACCTTCAGTCACTCAACACGGCACATCTCATCATTAAGGGAACATCACCAAATGCAGTCGTCCCCTCTCAGCTGTGCAACATCACATTGTCCCCTAACAGAAAGGGGCTTTGGCAGATTACAGATGTATCATCAGCCATCAAACAAGCCCATGTGAACGGCGAACTCTCGATTACAGTCGAGTTTGACTTTGGTCACCACAGACGTCATGATCGTTTGTCTCCTCACAGCCTGCCATTCATTCTTGTATATGCTGATGACATTGCCATAACAGAACCAAACAGCATTGCTATGAGTTTACAGAGATACAGTCCATCTCCTGTTGTTGAGGAGACCAGGACCAAAGTGCCCACAGCTTCCTTAAGCTCTAGAATCAGAAGGGAAGTGGATCACTTGCAGAATAACTACCTTCCTGACATCCAGTACAACGATCTGAAGAGCAGGGAGTTATGGGACAGTGGCTTTTTTGCAAAAAAGCACAAACCGGTGTCAAAAGGCCAGGGATATCACGAGGGATTGAGAGGGTCGCAGGAGCTCACCTTTGACGAGAAGACCATGAAAAAAGCAAGACGCAAGCAGTGGAGTGAACCACGAGTGTGTACGCGTCGTTACCTGAGGGTGGACTTCGCCGACATCGGTTGGAGCGAATGGATATTAGCTCCGAAAGCATTTGATGCCTACTATTGTGCGGGAACCTGTGGATTCCCGATTCCAAAGGTAAGGGAATAAAAGTTTATGTCGCATATTTATGTTCATAAATACCACCTGAATATACATTATCTTGTTATTGCATGGCAGCTCAACAAAATAAAATAAATATGTTGACATGAAATATTGATTTGAATATTGAGCTGAAATAATTTTAGAATTTTACCAGGTTAACAATCAATTGGCCTAATTCTGAAAAAAGGGATAGTTTACCTAAAAAAAAAAAATTCTGTCATTAATTACTCAGCCTCATGTCGTTCCAAACCCATAAGACTTTTGTTCACCTTCGGAACACAAATGAAGATCTCTTGAATAAAATCTGAGCCAGTTCTGTACTCTCCATTGACAGCTACACAACTACTACGTTGACGCTTCAAAAAGTTCATTAGAAAGAGATCGTTAAACTAATCCATGTGAACTGTGGTTTAGTCCAAATTTTCTGAAGAGTCTCGATCGCTTTATATAATGAACAGATTGAATTTAGACTTTTATCCACATATAAACATTTATCAGCAAACATAATCAGAAGCTCAATCTGCTTGATTACAACACAAGAATGAACCTCACTGGTTGTTGCTGAAGCTCAAACGTGCTGCGTAACACGAGAATGAACCTCATTGGCTCTTGCTGAAGCTCAAACGTGCTGCGTAACACGAAAATGAACCTCATTGGTTCTTGGGAAAGCTCTCGCGCGCTGCGTAACACGAAAATGAACCTCATTGGTTCTTGGGAAAGCTCTAGCGTGCTGCGTAACACGAAAATGAACCTCATTGGTTCTTGGGAAAGCTCAAACGTGCTTTGTAACACGAGAATGAACCTCATTGGTTCTTTGCAGAAGCTCAAACGTGCTGCGTAACATGAGAAAGAACCTCATTGGTTCTTGGGAAAGCTCAAACGTGCTGCGTAACACGAGAATGAACCTCATTGGTTGTTGCTGAAGCTCAAACGTGCTGCGTAACACGAGAATGAACCTCACTGGTTCTTGCTGAAGCTCAAACGTGCTGCGTAACACGAAAATTAACCTCATTGGTTCTTGGGAAAGCTCAAACGTGCTGCGTAACACGAAAATGAACCTCATTGGTTCTTGGGAAAGCTCAAACGTGCTGCGTAACACGAAAATGAACCTCATTGGCTCTTGCAGAAGCTCAAACGTGCTGCGTAACACGAAAATGAACCTCATTGGCTCTCGCCGAAGTTCAAACGTGCTGCGTAACATGAGAATGAACCTCATTGGTTCTTGCCGAAGCTCAAACGTGCTGCGTAACACAAGAATGAACCTCATTGGTTGTTGCTGAAGCTCAAACGTGCTGCGTAACACGAGAATGAACCTCATTGGTTGTTGCTGAAGCTCAAACGTGCTGCGTAACACGAGAATGAACCTCACTGGTTCTTGCCGAAGCTCAAACGTGCTGCGTAACACGAGAATTAACCTCATTGGTTCTTGAGGAAGCTCAAACGTGCTGTGTAACACAAGAATTAACCTCATTGGTTCTCGCTGAAGCTCAAACGTGCTGTGTAACACAAGAATTAACCTAATTGGTTCTTGCTGAAGCTCAAATGTGCTGCGTAACACAAGAATTAACCTAATTGGTTCTTGCTGAAGCTCAAATGTGCTGCGTAACACGAGAATTAACCTCACTGGTTCTTGCCGAAGCTCAAACGTGCTGCATAACACGAGAATGAACCTCATTAGCTCTTGCAGAAGCTCAAATGTGCTGCATAACAAGAGAATGAACCTCATTGGTTCCTGAAGAAGCTCAAACGTGCTGCGTAACCAGAGAATGAACCTCATTGGTTCTTGAAGAAGCTCAAACGTGCTGCGTAACAAGAGAATGAACCTCATTGGCTCTCGCCGAAGTTCAAACGTGCTGCGTAACATGAGAATGAACCTCATTGGTTCTTGCAGAAGCTCAAACGTGCTGCGTAACACGAGAATGAACCTCATTGGTTGTTGCTGAAGCTCAAACGTGCGGCGTAACAAGAGAATGAACCTCATTGGTTCTTGAAGAAGCTCAAACGTGCTGCATAACACGAGAATGAACCTCATTAGCTCTTGCAGAAGCTCAAACGTGCTGCGTAACACGAGAATGAACCTCACTGGTTCTTTCTAAAGCTCAAACGTGCTGCGTAACATAAGAAAGAACCTCATTGGTTCTCGCTGAAGCTCAAACGTGCTGTGTAACACAAGAATTAACCTCATTGGTTCTTGAGGAAGCTCAAACGTGCTGCGCAACACGAGAATGAACCTCATTGGTTCTTGAGGAAGCTCAAACGTGCTGCGTAACACGAGAATGAACCTCACTGGTTCTTTCTAAAGCTCAAACGTGCTGCGTAACATAAGAAAGAACCTCATTGGTTCTCACTGAAGCTCAAACGTGCTGTGTAACACAAGAATTAACCTCATTGGTTCTTGAGGAAGCTCAAACGTGCTGCGCAACACGAGAATGAACCTCATTGGTTCTTGCCGAAGCTCAAACGTGCTGCGTAACACGAGAATGAACCTCACTGGTTCTTGCCGAAGCTCAAACGTGCTGCGTAACACGAGAATGAACCTCACTGGTTCTTGCCGAAGCTCAAACGGGCTGCATAACACGAGAATGAACCTCATTGGCTCTTGCAGAAGCTCAAATGTGCTGCGTAACAAGAGAATGAACCTCATTGGTTCCTGAAGAAGCTCAAACGTGCTGCGTAACTAGAGAATGAACCTCATTGGTTCTTGAAGAAGCTCAAACGTGCTGCGTAACAAGAGAATGAACCTCATTGGCTCTCGCCGAAGTTCAAACGTGCTGCGTAACCAGAGAATGAACCTCATTGGTTCCTGAAGAAGCTCAATCGTGCTGCGTAACAAGAGAATGAACCTCATTGGCTCTCGCCGAAGTTCAAACGTGCTGCGTAACATGAGAATGATCCTCATTGGTTCTTGCCGAAGCTCAAACGTGCTGCGTAACACGAGAATGAACCTCATTGGTTGTTGCTGAAGCTCAAACGTGCTGTGTAACACGAGAATGAACCTCACTGGTTCTTGCCGAAGCTCAAACGTGCTGCATAACACGAGAATTAACCTCATTGGTTCTTGAGGAAGCTCAAACGTGCTGTGTAACACAAGAATTAACCTCATTGGTTCTCGCTGAAGCTCAAACGTGCTGTGTAACACAAGAATTAACCTAATTGGTTCTTGCTGAAGCTCAAATGTGCTGCGTAACACAAGAATTAACCTAATTGGTTCTTGCTGAAGCTCAAATGTGCTGCGTAACACGAGAATTAACCTCACTGGTTCTTGCCGAAGCTCAAACGTGCTGCATAACACGAGAATGAACCTCATTAGCTCTTGCAGAAGCTCAAATGTGCTGCATAACAAGAGAATGAACCTCATTGGTTCCTGAAGAAGCTCAAACGTGCTGCGTAACATGAGAATGAACCTCATTGGTTCTTGAAGAAGCTCAAACGTGCTGCGTAACAAGAGAATGAACCTCATTGGCTCTCGCCGAAGTTCAAACGTGCTGCGTAACATGAGAATGAACCTCATTGGTTCTTGCAGAAGCTCAAACGTGCTGCGTAACACGAGAATGAACCTCATTGGTTGTTGCTGAAGCTCAAACGTGCTGCGTAACACGAGAATGAACTTCATTGGTTCTCGCTGAAGCTCAAACGTGCTGTGTAACACAAGAATTAACCTAATTGGTTCTTGCTGAAGCTCAAATGTGCTGTGTAACACGAGAATGAACCTCATTGGCTTTTGCTGAAGCTGAAATGTTCTGCGTAACACGAGAATTAACCTCATTGACTCTTGCTGAAGCTCAAACGTGCTGCGTAACATGAGAATGAACCTCATTGGTTCTTGCTGTAGCTCAAACGTGCTGCGTAACATGAGAATGAACCTCATTGGTTCTCGCTGAAGCTCAAACGTGCTGTGTAACACAAGAATTAACCTAATTGGTTCTTGCTGAAGCTCAAATGTGCTGCGTAACACAAGAATTAACCTCATTGGTTCTTGCTGAAGCTCAAACGTGCTGCGTAACATGAGAATAAACCTCATTGGTTCTCGCTGAAGCTCAAACGTGCTGTGTAACACAAGAATTAACCTAATTGGTTCTTCCTGAAGCTCAAATGTGCTGCGTAACACGAGAATGAACCTCATTGGTTCTTGCTGAAGCTCAAACGTGCTGCGTAACACGAGAATGAACCTCATTGGTTCTTGCTGAAACTCAAACGTGCTGCGTAACACGAGAATGAACCTCATTGGTTCTTGCTGAAACTCAAACGTGCTGCGTAACACGAGAATGAACCTCATTGGTTGTTGCTGAAGCTCAAACGTGCTGTGTAACACGAGAATGAACCTCACTGGTTCTTGCCGAAGCTCAAACGTGCTGCATAACACGAGAATTAACCTCATTGGTTCTTGAGGAAGCTCAAACGTGCTGTGTAACACAAGAATTAACCTCATTGGTTCTCGCTGAAGCTCAAACGTGCTGTGTAACACAAGAATTAACCTAATTGGTTCTTGCTGAAGCTCAAATGTGCTGCGTAACACAAGAATTAACCTAATTGGTTCTTGCTGAAGCTCAAATGTGCTGCGTAACACGAGAATTAACCTCACTGGTTCTTGCCGAAGCTCAAACGTGCTGCATAACACGAGAATGAACCTCATTAGCTCTTGCAGAAGCTCAAATGTGCTGCATAACAAGAGAATGAACCTCATTGGTTCCTGAAGAAGCTCAAACGTGCTGCGTAACATGAGAATGAACCTCATTGGTTCTTGAAGAAGCTCAAACGTGCTGCGTAACAAGAGAATGAACCTCATTGGCTCTCGCCGAAGTTCAAACGTGCTGCGTAACACGAGAATGAACCTCATTGGTTGTTGCTGAAGCTCAAACGTGCTGCGTAACACGAGAATGAACTTCATTGGTTCTCGCTGAAGCTCAAACGTGCTGTGTAACACAAGAATTAACCTAATTGGTTCTTGCTGAAGCTCAAATGTGCTGTGTAACACGAGAATGAACCTCATTGGCTTTTGCTGAAGCTGAAATGTTCTGCGTAACACGAGAATTAACCTCATTGACTCTTGCTGAAGCTCAAACGTGCTGCGTAACATGAGAATGAACCTCATTGGTTCTTGCTGTAGCTCAAACGTGCTGCGTAACATGAGAATGAACCTCATTGGTTCTCGCTGAAGCTCAAACGTGCTGTGTAACACAAGAATTAACCTAATTGGTTCTTGCTGAAGCTCAAATGTGCTGCGTAACACAAGAATTAACCTCATTGGTTCTTGCTGAAGCTCAAACGTGCTGCGTAACATGAGAATAAACCTCATTGGTTCTCGCTGAAGCTCAAACGTGCTGCGTAACACGAGAATGAACCTCATTGGTTCTTGCTGAAGCTCAAACGTGCTGCGTAACACGAGAATGAACCTCATTGGTTCTTGCTGAAACTCAAACGTGCTGCGTAACACGAGAATGAACCTCATTGATTCTTGCTTGAGCTCAAACGTGCTGCGTAACACGAGAATGAACCTCATTGGTTCTTGCTGAAGCTCAAACGTGCTGCGTAACACGAGAATGAACCTCATTGGTTCTTGCTGAAGCTCAAACGTGCTGCGTAACACGAGAATGAACCTCATTGATATATAAAGCGATCGTGTCTCTTTAGAAAATCTGGACTAAACCACTTGATTCATATGGATTCGTTTTACAATCTCTTTATGAACTTTTTGAAGAGTCAAATTGGTAGTAGTGTAGCTGTCAATGGAGGGACAGAAAGCTCTCAGATTTCATCAAAAATATCTTCATTTGTGTCTTAAAGATTGTGTCTTAAGGTCTTACGGATTTGGAACAACATGAGGGTGAGTAATTAATGACAGAATTTAAATTTTGGGGTGAACTAACCCTTTAAAGTTGGCATAAAATGGAATATGTGAATATGGAATATGTATCTTTTCTGACGTATATCTGAATGGAATCACTTCTCGAACAAGAAAAAATGTAGGACAGGACTTAATTTTGTCCATGGGGAATTGATTGGATGGTTGTGGTTTGCTATTGGTGAATCTCATGTGAGTGACAGAGAAGATAAGAGATGTCGCTGCAATAGGGAGGGGAAGTTATTTTTATGCAAAGATTACGGATAAATCATCTGCAATATTCCATAAAAAATAAGAATTGTCCATTTTTATTTCATGGTGACTTTAAAAATAAGGTGGATAGGACTAATAAATGCATTTGGGCAGTCACGTCACCTTGTTAAAAGACAGTAATTTTTCTCCAACCTTTACTTCTCTCATTGCAGGTTGTTCATCCATCCAATCATGCGACCATCCAGAGTATAGTGAGAGCCGTGGGCATCGTGCCAGGAGTTCCAGAGCCGTGCTGCGTTCCTGACAAGATGAGCTCTCTGGCTGTGCTGTTCCTGGACTCCAGCAGGAACATGGTCGTCAAGGTCTATCCCAGCATGTCTGTGGAGACCTGTGCCTGTCGGTAAGGATAGCAAGGTCGCTAATGGACATATAACACAATGAACTCAGCTCAAGGGACTGCCGAAAATGAATTTTTTATCTCTGCAAATAAGACCTCGACACCTCAAATAATATTGGATCTTTGCACACAAACATTGTATCCTCTTTCCACTCTATTGTATATAAAGCTTATTGTAACACATAGTAAGCCAAACTGTTTTTGTTTTGCATGACAAATTTAAAAGAACATAGCGACTTAAATGGATTTCTGTAAATAAATATGGTAATCAGGTCTCATTTTTGAACATTAGTTTTAATGCATTAGTTAACATGAGTGATATATTTCTACAGCATTTGTTAACAGTGTAGTTCACAGTGCATTAACTAATGTTTTATTTTAAAAATGTATTAATAAATTAAATAATTACCATTGATTAGGAGATGCTGTAGAAGTGTCACTTTTAGTTTAAGTTAACTAACATAGTTAACTAATGTTAACAAATGAAACCTTATTGTAAAGTGTTACCATAATACCCATAAAAAAACGGGGTCTTTGATTTGATTTGTATGCTGTTAGATAAAGTTTAACCTATAGGGTTTAAACACCTGGGCTGAATCCAAAATATTCCCCTATATCCTCATTATTTGAGGGGACAACCATTTGTAGTGGTGTCCGAAACCATAGTGGACGTTATCGAGTGCACTCATTCAATCCCACATTGCACCGCAATAATGAGCGTACAGCTGATGTACAACTGATGCTGGCGTAACCATGTCTTGAAGATTGGGGGGGACCAATTTATTTTTATTTTTATAAAGCATAAAGAAACAGAACAGTGAAATTGTAGGTCTAATTATAGTTGGGAAATATTCATTTTGGGACTATTTGCAGTCAAATATATTGTTAGTCCCAAGATTCTTCACGTTAGTGAATAAATACATAGATCAGATATTCATGTTTGGATTCCCTAGTGGTCTGGTGGTAGAATTTTTGTAAACAGTGTCAAAGGTTCCAGGTTCTAATCTACCCTCATATAGGTTTTTTTTTTCCTCATTAAAATCAAAAATGTTCATCAATGATCAAGCAGGAACACATTTGTGTGCATTTTGTTTTGTGATTTCACCAGAAAGAATAGAATCTCCACAACAGCATTAAGCGATAGACTTGTCTGTGTGACGACTGTGCGCGAGCCAAAAGAGAACGTAAACCCTGCCTGCTTTGATATGATTGGCCATCTCAATCATTTTGACATTGATGAGCGTTTTTAGACCGCTGGGGCAGAGCAGACTACAAATGTAACTTTTAAAACTTTTTGCCATCCTAACATACAGAGTTCTGTGTAATGAAGTGCAGCAGAGCAGTGTAAGAATTTCATATATTGGGGGGGGGTCTATGGTGGTTACGGTCCTAATGTACACTCAACGGCTGTCTGAATTCGCTCACTCATTTTCATTCACTCCTTCAATTGTATTAGTGGACTAACGTAGGGAATAGTTATTGAGGGTTTAGGGGGCAATTTCAGATTCAGCCCTGGAATCTTGCATGAAAAGAAAACTGCAGATCATTTTTGCTCATTTGTGAGGAGACAGAGACGAAATGAAGAAAAATTCAGCATAATGCTGCCATCTAGTGCTCAAATTGGCATAATATTGTTTTCCGCCTATGAGGACAGACCCCATAAGTTACTTAGAACAGATGGATTGATTAGCCATAGCTATTGAAAAGATCATTAGATTATGGATTTTAAACTAAAATTAATAACATCTCAGAGGTTTTGGCAAACTTTATCAAAGGAGAGTTTTGTATTTAATAGTATTTATTTTTTTTCAAACTGTATTGTATTGACTTTTTATGCAATCATTTCTTAAACTTCAATGCTCTTCTGGTATATAAACTGGTATGTCTGTTTTTTAACTGAAATCCTGGAGGATTTTTTTTTTGTGAATAAAGACCTAATGAGGAACAAACGTTGTTTGCGACAACAGGGCAAAGGTCAACTCAGACCCATTAACCCTTACACAGCCAGATTCCAGCTTAATGAAAATGAATCTAAATGAAGATGAAAGGAATCACTGGAATCTATAATGTTAATATTTATCATAGCTGAAGCCGATTAGTTGAAGCATCTTACATACACACACAAACATATTCAAAGTGATGGAGTTGCTTTAGTAAAAACAGCCAGAAGTCTGACCCTGTAAATAAGGGTTTGTCAAAATCGCACTCATTAGTTTGCAAAGTCTGTTCCCAAAGTGTTTACAGAACCCTCATTAACTACAAGCTTCCTCACGATAACAAAGCTCAAACCACGACTTCGGTGTCAAAGATAAGAATAGCCATGCTACTATTTTGGTTTCCAGAGTTTGCTGCTTAGCGTGGGACATGGGAGTGAACCTGAGGTTCACATGAGGAACCCGATTTCAAAGGATCGTCCACAAACGAAAGTCAGATGTAAAACTTGCCGCAGACAGGCACCTATCCACTTTGGGAACCAAACGAAGATGCAGGGTTTACGATATTTGCTCCTTCTGATGTCCATCAATTTTGCTACTTCAGTTGGGCTCTGCGAGGGGAAATCTTTAGGTGAAATCGGCAGTTTGGAAGATGCAATGTTCATTCAGGCAGAAGAGCAAAGCCTTGAGGAAGAAGAGGACTTCAACTCCAAGTTGGAGAGTTTTTTGGGTTTCATGAAAGAAGATTTCTTGAGGAAGCTGAATTTATCAGGCGTGCCGCAGGAACACAGAAAGGTTCAAGCTCCTCAGTTCATGATCGAACTCTATAATAAATATGCATCTGATAAGACTTCCATCCCTCGGTCGGATGTTATCCGAAGCTTCGTCATACAGGGTAAGTACATGAAGAAAGCTATTTCTGATGACAGGGCATCATTTTTCACTTGGTGTATTAATCTCTATTTTATGTTCTTTACAGATGTTATTTATTCCATCAGACACGGCAACAAAACACAACACAGACTCCTATTCAATGTTTCCATCCCAAATTATGAAGAGATCACATCAGTCCAGCTAAGGCTGTTCACTCTCTGGGAAAGAAGTAAAACCACCTGCGCTGACCTCTTCACATCCATCAATGTTTATGCCGTAGAATACAAGCAGGATACAAATATTTTACACCTTTTGGATGGGAGAGACGTAACTGAGGCTAGAAACACATGGGAGGCTTTCGACGTGACCAGCGCTGTCAGGATTTGGCACGAATCTGGACGCGGGGCGGGTGAACTCCAGGTGGAAATCGAACAAGGCTGTGAATCCCTTGACATAAGCCTGGGTTTAGAGGACAACAGCTCGGCAGTCGTGATAGTTTTTTCAGATGATCTTGGGAACAGAAAGCGAGAGTCGATGAATGAGGTCAAAGAGATGCTTCTTCATGAGAAGGAGCAGATATTTTTGGAAAATCATGCTCCTGTGGACAAGCACCCCAGGAAGAAGAGGAAAGCAGAGAACAATTACTGTCGGAGAACTTCACTGAAGGTGAACTTCAAAGACATCGGATGGCATAAATGGATCGTGGCTCCACCTGAATATGATGCTTATGAGTGCAAAGGGGTATGCCATTTCCCCCTGACGGATGATGTAAGCCCCTCCAAACATGCAATCATCCAAACTCTGGTTAATCTGAGCAATCCGAAAAAGGCAAACATGGCATGTTGCGTCCCAACCAAGCTGGACCCAATCGCCGTCATGTACCAAGAAAGGGGTGTCATCACGGTCCGACACCTCTATGAGGAGATGAAAGTAGCAAAGTGTGGATGTAGGTAGTGTTTGGCTGCTTATGCATCTGTGTAAGATAACAGCATTTGTTTTATCATTACACTCTTGAAAATAAAGGTTCTGAAAGGGGGGTTGCACAGCGCTGCCATTTTGGGTTCCCCAACGAACCTTGCAGTGAACAGTTCTTTAAAGAACCATTTTTCTCCTTAAAGGGATCCCCTGGTGTTAAGACTTGTATGGCTTAATATAAATTATGTCTCTTACTGAAATATGTAGTAGAAAACCCCTGAAAGATCTACGTTATTTAAAAAATGGCGGCGCCAATTTTTTTGCGTTCTAGGTCGATGACGTAGAATGGTTGCACTCTGCAATCAACTGCCGTTACCCATAGCTATTTTTACCACAACACAACTCAAAAAATGTTTCAGAGTTAAACAAAGCCAACTAATTGATTTGTAATTGCATTTAAAACACACTCAGACACACATGCACACAAACTCACACACACAGATCGGCACGCGCGCACACACACACACACACACACACACAAGACAGACTGCTCAATCAAGGTGTTATAGGCTGCCCTCGTCAGTCTCCACGACGGGCTGAATCCGAAATCGCCCCCTATACCCTTAAATAGGGCACTATTTGAGGGGACAGCCATTTGTAGTGGTATCCGAAACCATAGTGGACGTTCGAGTGCACTCATTCAAGAGTTTGTGTGCACATGTGTGTCTGAGTGTGTTTTAAATGCAATTACAAAGCAATTAGTTGGTTTTGTTTAAGTCTGAAACATTTTTCGAGTTGTTTTGTTGTAAAAATAGCTACGGGTAGCGCCAGTTGATTGCCGAGTGCAACCATTCTACGTCATCGACCTAGAACGCAAACAAAATGGCGCCACACATTGTCCAAATATATAATGGATTTTTTAAATAACGTAGATCTTTCATGGGTTTTCTACTACATATTTCAGTAAGAGACATTAGTTATGTTATATTAAGCCTTAAGTCTTAATACGTCAAGTCTTAACACCAGGGGATCCCTTTAAAGTGAAGAACATTTTAATAATCAGAAGAATCTTTTTCCACTATAAAGAACCTGTTAAAGGGTTAGTTCACCTAAGAATGAAAATTCTGTCAATTCTTCATCCTCATGCCGTTCCAAATCCGTAAGACCTATTTTTGATGAAATCCGAGTGGTTTCTGCATCAACAATAGGCAGCAACGTTATTGCAACTTTCAAGGCCCAGAAAGGAAGTAAAGACATGGTTAAAATAGTCCATGTGACTCCAGTGGTTCAACCTTAATGTTATAAAGCGACGAGAATACTTTTTGTGCTAAAATAACGACTTTATTCAACAATCTCTTCTCTTCAATGTCATTCTCCTATGCTTTTGACGTAGTAAACAGTGCAGCACCTCCAGGTTCTACGTCAGAACGGCTGCTCACTATTGGCCAGCTCCTGCGTCAGCATCACACACATGGGTTGTGGTGCTCACGTTAACAGCGTGTGGTTCAGAAACCTCTCGGATTTCATCAAAAAGATCTTCATTTGTGTTACGAAGATGAATGACTGTCTTACAGGTTTGGAACGACATGAGGGTGAGGAATTAATGACAGAATTTTCATTTTTGGTAAATGCCAATAAAGAACCTTTTTTTAAGAGTGTATCAAAAGCAAAATTAAGAATTATTTTAATATAAAAGAGCTTGTTGCGGTTAAAGTCAGCTTCCAAAACTTTCACTTATGTCGACTAGCTGATAACATACCCAGGGGCGTTTCTACGATTTGACAGCATAGACCAAAACATCAGGGGCGATATTCCCCCTTAGAGATTTTTGTTTTACATTTTAATACAGCAACACACTCTACACAAGTATGCAAAAACAGATGTCAATGCTTGCCCAGTGCACTGCAAGTCCTGTTGTACATACTAGTAAGAAACCTCAAGGGGGCGATAGAGTAACACCCCAAAATGTCTGCCATTAAAGGGATAGCTCACCCAAAAATGAAAATTCTGTCGTCATTTACTCACCCTCAAGTTGTTCCAAACCTGTATGAATTTCTTTCTTCTGCTGAACATAAAATAATATATTTTGAAGAATGTGGGTAACCAAACAGTTGATGGACCCCACTGACTTCCATAGTATGGGGAAAAATAATGGGGTCTATCAACAGTTTGGTTACTGGCATTCTTCAAAATAGAATTTTAATTTTGGGGTGAATTATCTCTTTAAACATGTTTGTAGATCTAACCTGCTCAAAATTGCCTAGAAGTAACAGAAGGTGCTGACAGTGCTGTCAGTGTGACATGTACTTGCATGTACTTGTTTCAGGTCTACATCTACAATGAAGTTTCAAAGCGAAGTCCAATAAAAGAGAGTCCATCTTAGGGAAAAGTGTACAGCCAAGGTGCTCTATGGTCTAGGGTTTGTAATAGTCCATCAAAGAATTAGAATGACCATGGCACTCTTTTAGATTAAAAAGCCTTTATTGTCAGATGGCTACATACAAAAAATCTAAAAACTCTCCAACACATTTCGGCCCATGCCTTCCTCAGGGAGAGCAACACAACAAATTCAACAACAGGTGAAAGCAATATCATTCATTAAGTCATCTGATTAGTTCACAGTTGGCATGTGACTAACATCTCTTTACAGCATTTAACATTCACTAATACATTTTAATTCCATTCAAAAAACACCACTTTAAAAATCAATAAGGAAAAAAATCCAAGTCCCAAGTTTCAAAGCATTTTAAACCAATATCTAGTTCTTTAGTAATGAATTAAAAAAATAATAAGATATAATAATAATAATAATAATGAGAATTTAGCAAGGGCCAATGCCCCTGTGGTCCCACTTCAAGATTGACCTATTCTGGGTATTTCCAGACAAAAGTATTCAGGGAAATACTCATATAATTTGTAGAGAGAGAACAACAACCCAAATTTACGCAATAACTCCCACTAGAGTTCCAGACTGAAACATTTAGGGCTTGAGCCCCTATTGACGCTCATGGATATAACTTAAAATTGTATTGTTTGTTTAATTTTTATTGTTGTTCTTTTATTGGTCCCACATCCCCCCACAAAGAGAATTGTATATAATCCATTGTTTTTCCTTATGCATGTCCAGCATATATATTCCCATACAAAATATTTAGTTTTACAATGATGTAATTTGATTTACATTTTATCAATAAAGTCCAAAAAATGATTTGATTGCAAGAAATCATACATCAAAGTAACTTAGGTTTGGGCTATCCAAATACATTTTAGCAAGCCAAGCTCATTGTGGTGTGTGGTGAGCGCTTTCGGCTGGTGGAGCTTTTCAGTCAGGTAAGCAGATGCTGCTGGTAAGAACTGGTACATTGTTTTGTAATAGCTTAAAATGCCTGTAGCATTCATTAGATCTTAACAAATATTGTGAGTTGCATGATCCTCAACCAATAATCAAAATCTACTAATGGAATTTATCATCAATGCACAAACTTCATAGCATTTGCATGGTTCTGGTAAATAGTGAGGAGGACGTTTTAGTGGAATTACATAAAGAAAAAGCATAGCAATAGCAATACTTTTCAGGGTCAGTCAGGGACAGATAGTCATGCTAACCTGTTTCTATCCCCAGTTCAGAAACATTTCCTCCCATCAGATACGCTGGACAAAACTCCAGTCATCTTAAAATGATTGGCCACATGGAATCATCAGATAGAATTGCATAAGGCTCTGAGCATTAAAAGATAAAGCAAGATTAACAGTACAGCACCAATTAGTGTTGAGTGAATGTGGGGTTACATAATTTCATCCTGGAAAAGTGACAAGGGCCTCTAAATTCACACTAATGCTCTGATATTTAGACAAATGATAGAAAAGAATGAAGGGGGGGAAATCTATAAGAAGATTTTTTTTTTTTAAACTATTCGGAATGTGAATAACGCACAGTTTTTGCCAAAGCGTTAATAAATGAGCCTCTTTCAGACAAAGAGTAATGCACTGATTATTATACAATCAAAGCCATTGTCTAAATTGCCTGGTAAGGTGTTATGGTGTGTGGTGTTGAAAATAACCTAAAAGGTCTCCAGCATATGCAAATGCATTTCTATCTTGGTGTTCATTTAACGGTCACCTGTTCACCAGTGTAATCACGTCATTAGCCTGACCCAGACGTCACCTTTGAAATCTTGACCTTATTTTCCTTGTGACGGCAGGGCTGAGAGGACTATTATCCAAGAGAAAATGTGTAAAGAGACACAGTGGGAATTTACTATAAAATAATTTCACTCAACTATTTTTAATGTTCTAATTCTTAAAATGTTTTCTGTTTTCGGAAATAAAAAGACTAAGACAGAGGAACTTTCCAATAAATACACAGTACTATACAGTACTATACACCATAATATAATTTACTTTTCTTCCAAGCATTTGCACCAAAAGTGCAAGTTCTGTCACCATTTACTCGCCCTCATGTCATTCCAAACCTGTATGACTTCCTTTCTTCTGTGAAACAACAGATATACAACAGAAGTAAGTAAATGTTTTTTTTTTTTGGTGAACAGTCCCTTTAAGTCATGATGAAGCTGTGTATTTAGAGAGATTTTATATCCTCTCCAACATTTTTCATATTTATTGATTTTTATCTGTCAATGTCTTGCTGATGCACTGCAGATAATGCGATTAAAGGTTTATTCAGAGCAAAAGCCTCTTATGTGGTTGCTGTTGTCAAAAACCTGTTCTATCTACCAAAGCACCTCTTCATGGACAAAACCTCTGGCTTAGACAAAATCCAACAACCAACGGCAAAGGATGGCAGGGACTGTAAGAGTTTTTGCCCTGATCACCGTCACTTGTTGGGTTCTGCTCGTAGACTCATTTCAGTCTGCACTTGTCTTGGATATGGCTAAAATTCTGCTTGACAACTACTGCTTCCCAGAGAATCTAGTTGGTATGCAGGAGGCAATCCAACAAGCGATTAGCAGTGGAGAGATCCTTCACATCTCCGATCGGAAAACACTGGCAGCCGTACTGACCGCCGGCGTTCAGGGTGCACTCAATGACCCCAGACTGACTGTGTCTTACGAGCCTAATTATATTCCGATCATGCCACTGTCGCTGTCAACTGAACAGCTGATACGGCTAATCAGGAATACCATTAAACTGGAGGTGATGGATAACAATGTTGGATACCTGAGGATTGACCGTATTATAGGTCAGGAGACTGCATCAAAACTGGGACGCCTCCTTCACGACAACATCTGGAAGAAGGTTGCGCATACGTCAGCGATGATCTTTGATCTCCGTTTCAGCACAGCGGGAGAGCTCTCCGGTCTGCCATACATCGTTTCCTATTTTTCTGACTCTGAACCACTTTTGCACATCAACACAATATATGAGCGACCCACCAACACTACGGAGGAGCTGTGGACAATGCCGACGCTTCTGGGGGAACGATATGGGAAAAGAAAAGAACTGATCGTCTTAATCAGCAAGCGCACCATGGGCATAGCGGAAGCGGTTGCATATGTCTTAAAACATCTAAAAAGAGCTGTCATTGTTGGAGAAAGGTCGGCCGGAGGGTCGGTTAAGGTTGAGAAGTTAAGCGTTGGGGACTCTGGGTTTTATATTACGGTCCCTGTTGCTAGATCTGTGAACCCTGTAACAGGACAGAGCTGGGAAGTGAACGGAGTGTCACCATCCGTCACAGTCAACCCAAAGGAAGGAATTGCCAAAGCCAAGACCCTCATTGCTTTCAGGAAAACATTACCGAAAGCAGTTAAAAGAGTATCAGACATCATTAAACGATTTTACTCGTTTAAAGATAAAATCCCAGCTTTACTGAATCAGCTCGGTAAAACAGACTTTTTCACAGTGGTTTCTGAGGAGGGCTTGGCAGCTAAACTTAATTATGAGCTGCAGTCGGTCTTTGAAGACCCTCGTTTAAATATCAAAACAATGCAAGGATTGTCTGACAATGGCCTGGATGCAACACCAGAAGACCATTCATCTTTTGACAATCTTATTGATCCGCTATTCAAGTTGGAAATTGTATCAGGAAACAATGGATATCTGCGTTTTGACAGGTTCCCCACACCCACCATTGTGATTGAACTAGAGGGTCGAATCCAGGAGAAGGTCTGGCAACCAGTCAAAGACACAGAGAACCTGATTATCGACCTGCGCTACAACACCAGCGGATCCACCGAGGCCTTGCCGATTCTGCTTTCCTACATGTTCAACACCTCATCAAACACTCATCTCTTTTCAATTTACGACAGTATCCGGAACATGACTGCTGATTTTCACACCCTCCGTAACATTACTGGGCCTTCTTATGGGTCCAGAAAGGGTATTTATATTTTGACAAGCTATTACACAGCAGAAGCTGGAGAAGAGTTCGCTTACCTGATGCAATCCTTGCACCGAGGCACTGTTATTGGGGAAATCACCTCAGGAACACTCCTTCACTCCAAGACTTTTCAGGTTGAAGAAACAAACCTTGCTATTACTGTCCCAATCATGAATTTCATTGATATACATGGGGAATGTTGGCTTGGAGGTGGCGTAGTACCTGATGCCATCGTGTTTGCTGAGGATGCAGTTGAGCGAGCTCATGAAATCATTGCGTTTCACAAGGATATTCAGGCTTTGGTGCAAGAAGCTGGAGGTCTATTGGAAAAGCATTACACTGTACCTGAGGTCGCAGCTAAAGTGAGTAGACTGTTACAGTCCAAACTAACCGAGGGACTGTACCGGTCAGTTGTTGACCATGAATCTCTTGCATCTCAACTCACTGCAGATCTCCAAGAGACCTCGGGCGACCACAGACTGCACATTTTCTACTGTGAAACTGAACCGGAATCCCTTCATGACGTTCCCAAAATTCCTTCCCCTGAAGAGGTAGAGTTTATCATTGATGCCCTATTCAAAGTAGAGGTAATGTCTGGAAATATTGGCTATTTGAGATTCGACATAATAGAAGACATAAAGGTTCTGCGAGCGATTGGTTCCCAGCTCCTCACAGCTGTATGGAGCAAGTTGGTGAACACAGACATGCTCATAATTGATGTGAGATATAACACGGGTGGCTATTCCACAGCTATTCCACTCATTTGCACCTATTTTTTTGATGCACAACCCTTGAAACACCTTTACACCATTTTTGATCGCTCCACAACAACCTCGACAAAGGTTACGACCCTTCCAGAAGTGCTAGGACAGAGGTACGGCTCTCAGAAAGACATTTATATCCTGACAAGTCACATGACTGGATCAGCCGCTGAGGCATTCACCAGAATAATGAAAGACCTGAAAAGGGCCACTGTAATTGGAGAGCCCACTATCGGAGGTGCCCTCTCAAGTGGGACATACCAAATTGGGAATAGCATCCTGTATGCTTCCATTCCCAACCAGGCGGTTTTGAGTGCAGTTACTGGAAAAGCATGGAGTGTTTCAGGGGTTGAACCACATATGACAGTTCAAGCAAATGATGCACTTAATGTTGCCCAGAAAATAATTTGCACAATGCACCAAAAGAAAAATTCAGGGAAATAGAACTATGGGGCTTCGTTATTAGGGGCCAAGCACCAAAGGTTGGCGTTCTTATTATTATTCTTCCGTTTCCGCTCTGGAAGTCTATTGACATCCCATAGAACCACTTGCGGGAAAGTTATGAAATTTGGCACACAGATAGAGGGCAGTCTGAATATTCACCATAGTGAATTGAGTCTCTAACTCAATACCTCTAGCGCCACCAACTGTCCAAAGATGCACTCACGTTTATGTTAATAACTTTTGAACCGTAAGGGCTAGAAAAACTCAAGATGATCAGATGTAACCAATGTTCAATGTAACCAATGTTCAATGTAACCAGATCATCTTCAGACCATGGTGAAAAGTTATGGAATTTAAGTCGATTCATCAAACTGTTACGAATAACGCACAAACGAATTAAACAAAGAGCATGCCAAAATTAGCGTGAGGCTATATCTCTGCAACGCTTTAGTGTATTATGACCAAAATTGGTGTGTGTTATGACAACCGTGACCTGCGGCTACCTGTTTCGGCACAGTGCCACCTAGTGGTCAGGATATATGAAAAATTTACATTTTTGCTTATTACTTCTGAACGGTTTGCCCAAAAATCTGAATTTGTAAAAATGCTATATTTTACAAGCACTGGGTATGTGTCTTCGGCATCATGCCCTGACAGTACTCAGAAAGTTTCGGGGCAGTTGTGGCCACCTTGTGGTCAAAAGTTACAATGAAATTTACAAAAATGCTAACAAATTTGAATTAAATTAGCCTATTGTAATGAAACTGGTAATGGATTCCTTGGGTCATGCCGAGAACATTGATACACAATTTCCCATAGTCAGCCAAACTTCCTGTCCACCATTTAATTTTGACTTTTTCTAACTCCTCCTAGACAGTTTGTCCAATTTTCACCAGAATTTAATCGTATCATCTTCAGACCATGCCAGCAAAAAGTTATGGATTTCTTGTTGATAGGTGAAAGTGTTTTCATGTATCACATCAACAAATTTGAGGCATGATGCCAAAATGACTCTTGAGGCTGTATTTCTCCAATGCTTTGGCATATGGACACCTTATTGTCATCTTACTCTGACCACACCACATCAATTTTGTGACAGCGCCACCTATTGGTCAAAAGTGATAAACCATTAAATCACATTACTATGGATTGTATTTGATTTTTCAGGCATTTTGCCTAAAATGATCTTAATATGTCTTTAATTGCTCGTTGTTGGAGTTGGTCTGATACTCCCAGCCATGTTGGCTTGACTTATCGTGTTCTTTGTGCTTGGCCCCGATAATGGCTGCTTGCAGCTATATTTCATTTTTGTTTAGTTTTTTTACAGCACCAAACATCATAGTCAAAATGATTTAAACTTTAAGGTATTCAATGTGTGTGAAATCGAAATTAATTTACCATTTATAAAGCTATGTTTGACATATTCCTGAAATTGTTTAGCAATATTTTTCACTGAAATACTGATACTGTGCTTTTGTATACTCATACTAATGTAAAAATAGACATGCTATAGAGTAAAATAAAAAAGAAGCCATAAAATAAATGTTTCATTTGCATACCTTTTAACCACTAAAATTACAGCAAAAGGTTATTTGGTAACAGGACACTGTATTTGAGAAACTCTAATACAAAGGCAAATATAAATAAATACCAGTAATATAACAAGTGCTTCATATTATTGTAACATATATGCAACATAACATACATTTTAGCTTGTTTTTTTCTGACTAAAGAACTTTGGCTAATGAGATTAAGGTTTTATTGCGAAGAAAAGCTTCTTATGCATGTGTTAACAGAAACCTGACTGTCCAAGCAGACTCAGTTGACTAACCTCTCTGCAGAAGGAGAGTTCAGTTGCGCTGTATTAGCTGGGATCCGAAACTGGCCATAATGGCTCAAGCTGTAGTTCTACTAGCGTCATTGCTGATCTTCAGTAATGTGGCTCACTGTGCTTTCTCACCCACACTTATTGTGGATATGGCGAAAATACTCATGGACAACTACTGCTCGCCAGAAAAACTTGCCGGCATGGAAGAGGCAATTGACGCTGCGAGTAGTAACACAGAGATCCTTGGCATTTCAGATCCTGCCATCCTTGCCAGTGTTCTGACTGATGGGGTTAAAAAAACAGTTAGCGATTCCAGAGTGAAAGTCACATACGAGCCAGGCTTTGTTCCTGCAGCACCGCCAGCCATGCCTGACATCCCACCGGAGCATCTGGCCGCAATGATCAAAGACACGGTCAAAGTTGAGATCCTGGATGGCAACATTGGCTACCTGAAGATTCATTACATCATTGGTGAGGAGATGGCTCAGAAGGTTGGGCCTCTTTTGCTGGAGTACATCTGGGACAAAATCCTCCCAACATCTAGCATGATTCTTGACTTCCGCAATGCCGTCAGTGGTGAGGTATCCGGGATTCCATATATTGTGTCTTACTACACTGATCCAGAGCCATTAATCCACATTGATTCAGTGTATGATCGCACCTCCGACCTCACCATAGAGTTGTGGTCCATGCCGACCCTGTTGGGAAAGAGATATGGAACCTCCAAACCCTTGATCATCCTGACAAGCAAGGATACTCTTGGGGTTGCAGAAGATGTTGCTTATTGTCTTAAACACCTTAAAAGGGCCACCATAGTTGGGGAGAACACAGCTGGGGGAACTATAAAAATGAGCAAAATCAAGGTGGGTGACACCGACTTCTATGTGTCTGTGCCAGTTGCTAAGTCTATTAACCCCATCACTGGCAAGAGCTGGGAAATCAACGGAGTGGCACCTGATGTCGAAGTTGCTGCAGAAGATGCTGTTGACACTGCAATAGCAATCATTAAACTTCGTGCTGAAATCCCTGGGTTGGTTCAGGCGGCAGCCACACTGGTTGCAGACAACTATGCATTTCCAAGTGTTGGGGATGGTGTCGCTGAGAAGCTGGGAGCTAGTGGGGAATACAACCTGATCTCCACAAAAGAAGAACTGCAAGCAAAGCTCTCTGCGGACCTCCTAAAACTGTCAGGGGACAAATGCTTGAAGACCACCAGTAACATCCCTGCACTTCCTCCAATGGTAATGTATTCACTACTTTTTAATTTTTTTTTAGATATAACAATTCAGAGATATGTTGGTTGTTGAGACAAAATTATGAATGATCATTGTTCCTTTCAATTTCAGAATCCCACACCTGAGATGTTCATCGAGCTCATCAAGGTTTCATTCCACACGGACGTATTTGAAAACAACATTGGTTACCTTCGCTTTGACATGTTTGGAGATTTTGAACATGTCGCTGCCATTGCTCAGATTATTGTGGAACATGTCTGGAACAAAGTGATTGACACTGACGCGCTGATCATTGATCTGAGGTGATTATTGTATTGTATATTTCTTTCTAGCTCTATAATTCCAGCTAAATAGCCAGTTCTGAATGAAATTCAATAATGTACAAATTCCAACATTTTTAATCCACCGGTTTTGATCATAATTTGATATTACGATCAATTTTCTTTCTAGGAACAATGTTGGTGGGCCTACCTCTTCTATCGCTGGCTTTTGCTCATACTTCTTTGATGGTGACAAGCAGATTGCGCTGGACCACGTTTATGACCGACCCTCCAATACCACGAGAGATCTTCTGACCCTTACACAACTTACAGGTACATTACTAAAGTGACTATACATATTTCATTTATTATTTTACTCTTTGTGTAGACGAATTTCAAAATTGTTTTAGCTTCTTTTGAGCTAAATATATAATAACAATTTTACTGCAATTCTACTCTATCTAGGCAAGAGATATGGCAGCAAAAAGAGTTTGATAATCCTCACCAGTGGTGTGACCGCTGGTGCTGCTGAGGAGTTTGTTTTTATCATGAAAAGGCTGGGACGTGCAATGATTATCGGTGAGACAACCCATGGAGGTTGTCACCCCCCAGAGACCTTCCGTGTGGGCGAAAGCAATATCTTCCTTTCTATTCCCATCAACCACTCGGACGCTGCTCAGGGTCCTTCCTGGGAGGAAGCTGGCATTGCCCCGCACATTCCAGTGCCCGCTGATGCTGCCCTCGACACAGCCAAGGGCATCCTCAATAAGCATTTTTCCGGCCAAAAATAAGTTGTTGTTCTGGGCCTGGTATGGAAGCCAAATGATATAGCAAATTATCATATTTTTTGTCTAGATCTGTGTAGCTCATTAAGGTAATGTTTAGAAAGTACAAAGTCTTCTGTTGCTAGTTCAAATCTTTTTCAATTTTTTTCTGTATTATTTCTAACCCAGCCAATCTAAAGCTTGCAATCTCTAAAGCAAACATCTCTAATGCAAGTAATATTCTCAAAGTGATATTCAGATGTCCTGTTCTGAACTTAAATGTATGTGTTGGGTACTTTCCTTTGTACACATCAAAATGTGTTTATGCTTGTATATGCTTGTATTATAAACATCTACTCATGCATATTAACAAATTGAAATTGTCTTGTTTCAAATGCAAATGCAACTTAAATCTCTATATATTTGGGCATTGAAACCAAATGCTAAAACTTAATAAATACCACATGGAAACTGTTCTAATTGTAATGCGTTTTAAATAATAAACAGAAAATATAGTCACACTTTAGTTTAGGGTCCAATTCTCACTATTAACTAACTATTACTTTTGACTTTTGCCTCAATAAACTCCTAATTACTGCTTATTAATAGTTAGTAGGGTAGTTGTCAAGTATTTGGTAGGATTAAGAGATGTAGAATATGGTCATGCAGAATAAGGCATTAATATGTGCTTTATAAGTACTAATAAACAGCCAATATCCTAGTAATATGCATGCTATAAAGCAAGTTAACAGTGAGAATTAAAAATACAGAAAATTCCTTTTTGAACGTATTTAAAATTAGTTTAGCAAACATAAACCAATCCCAGACATGCGTGTGTAAAAGTCTAAGATTATTTACCGCTACTTAAAATAACTACTTGCAATCTCAACTCATTTTTAAAATCATAGTTATAATACAAACACACCACACAGAATATAAGCAAAAACTATGTTCATTACAAAACTAAGATATATACATGTATTTACTGCACTTTCTCTATTAGAAATTAACAAGAACCAGAAGATGGCAGCATATCTTCTTCATCCAACAGTGGACCAAAGCATGCTGTCAAATACATCCACTGCCATACTAAAATTACAGTTATATAGCACCTGTTGTCAACAGGACATTATAAACCATGTTGGAGAAAACTGCCCTCATTCAATTCTATAATGCATGACAATAAGAAGTGCACGACCCTCATCAGCTATAGATAACCTAATGATATGATATAGGCCTATATATGACGAAGATGTTTATGCAAGAGACTCACAACCCCCTGTGGAGCATGATATATAGATATATCCAGATTGTCAGAATTATATGACACACTATATTAGAAATACATTTGTTTATCGTTCACAGTAAAGAGAGACAGGGATAAGGTAACAAACAGATGCTGTTGAAACTTTGTTACTGTTGTTTTTATAAAGTGACAAAAGTTAAAATGAATGGATTTGGAGCTTGAATTTGCCAAAAGCTTTTTTTAATAGTTGTGAGTGTTTTGAAAACTGACTCACTCAAAAGGCTATGGGTGGAACTTGATGTTCAGGACCCCCTCTCTGAAAGTAATGGGTGGAGCTTGATGTCCAGCCCCCCCTCTCTGAACATAATAGGTGGAGCTTGGCGTCCAGTTCCCCCTCTCTAAACGTAATGGGTGGAGCATGACGTCCAGATCCCTCTCTCTTGACGTAATTGGTGGAGCTTGGCGTCCAGTTCCCCCTCTCTGTACGTAATGGGTGGAGCATGACGTCCAGTTCCCTCTCTCTTGACGTAATTGGTGGAGCTTGGCGTCCAGTTCCCCCTCTCTGAATGTAATGGGTGGAGCATGACGTCCAGTTCCCCCTCTCTGAACGTAATGGGTGGAGCATGACGTCCAGTTCCCTCTCTCTGAACGTAATAGGTGGAGCTTGGCGTCCAGTTCCCCCTCTCTGAACGTAATGGGTGGAGCTTGGCGTCCAGTTCCCCTCTCTGAACATAATGGGTGGAGCATGACGTCCAGTTCCCTCTCTCTGAGCGTAATAGGTGGAGCTTGGCATCCAGTTCCCCCTCTCTGAACGTAATAGGTGGAGCATGACGTCCAGTTCCCCCTCTCTGAACGTAATGGCTGGAGCTCGGCGTCCAGTTCCCCCTCTCTGAAGGTAATGGGTGGAGCATGACGTCCAGTTCCCCCTCTCTGGACGTAATGGCTGGAGCTTGGCGTGGAGCTCTCTCTGAACGTAATAGGTTCAGCATGACGTCCAGTTCCCTCTCTCTTGACGTAATAGGTGGAGCTTGGCGTGGAGCTCTCTCTGAACGTAATAGGTGGAGCTTGGCGTCCAGTTCCCCCTCTCTGAACGTAATGGGTGGAGCTTGACATCCAGTTCCCCCTCTCTGAACGTAATAGGTGGAGCATGACATCCAGTTCCCCCTCTTTGAACATAATGGCTGGAGCTTGGCGTCCAGTTCCCCCTCTCTGAACGTAATGAGTGGGGCTTGACTTCCAGCCCCCCCTCTCTGAACGTAATAGGTGGAGCTTGGCGTCCAGTTCCCCCTCTCTGAACATAATGGGTGGATCTTGGCGTCTAGTTCCCCCTCTTTGAACGTAATGGGTGGAGCTTGGCGTCCAGTTCCCCCTCTTTGAACGTAATGGCTGGAGCTTGGCGTCCAGTTCCCCCTCTCTGAACGTAATGGGTGGAGCTTGGCGTCCAGTTCCCCCTCTCTGAACGTAATAGGTGGAGCATGACGTCCAGTTCCCTCTCTCTGAACGTAATAGGTGGAGTTTGCCGTCCAGTTCCCCCTCTCTGAACGTAATGGGTGGAGCTTGGCGTCCATTTCCCCTCTCTGAACGTAATGAGTGGGGCTTGACTTCCAGCCCCCCCTCTCTGAACGTAACAGGTGGAGCTTGGCGTCCAGTTCCCCCTCTCTGAACATAATCGGTGGAGCTTGGCGTCTAGTTCCCCCTCTTTGAACGTAATGGGTGGAGCTTGACTTTGGATGGAGTTATGTTTAGCGATAAGGTTATGCCGTGGTTGGGCTGACTGACAGACAGCTTTCGCGATTTGGGCTGCGTCCGAAATCGCATACTCTCTTGAGTAGGTACTTATTTTGACTAAGTAGGCTAATTGCTTCACGACCGCTACAAAAGTATGTTCTAGGTGTATATGATATTCTTTCTTTCAGACGAATACAATCGGAGTTATATTAAAAAATGTCCTGGCTCTTCCAAGCTTTATAATGGCAGTGAATGGCTGTTTCTGTTTTGAAGTCCATAAAAGTGCATCCATCATAAAAGTGCTCCACACGGCTCCGGGGGGTTAATAAAGGCCTTCTGAAGTGAATCGATGCGTTTGTGTAAGAAAAATATTCATATTTAAAACTTCCCCTAACCCTAAAACTAAAATAACTAGCTTCCGGCAGACGGCCTACGTAAGTCTTACAGCAAAAGAATAACCCCTGACGCGATATACGACACAGGATGTAGGAGTACCGCAAGCGTTGACGCCTCTCGCGGTTCAAACTAATAGGGCTGGGCAACAAACTCAAGCTCTTCTTCTCTTATATATCGAAATCCTCCGGCATTTCTCTTTTTAAAAAAATGTATGCACTTTTGATGGACTTCAAAACAGAAACTACCATTCGCTGCCATTATAAAGCGTGGAATTTTTTAATATAACTTTTATAACGATTGTATTTGTCTGAAAGAAGAATATCATATACACCTAGGATGAGGGTGAGTAAATTTTTGGATGAACTATCCATTTTAACGCCACCTACTGGTGTAATGATGTCAACTTCTGATAGGGCCTCATGAAATTGTAAACATAAGGGGGACATAAATAAAATAGAAACGAATTAATGAATGCATCTTGAAGCTGGAATAAGAAATAAAGTCATACTAGTAAACATTCTGTAGAATGCATAAAAATCTAATATTTTTCTATTCTAGTTTTAATTTTCTATTGTATTTTATTATTGTCAGTAGTAGACAAGACAGAACAGCGAAAAAAAAACCCATACATTTTGCATATCCAAAGGAAGGGAGGAAACCTTCAAGAAGCAGGAGAAGAATTTTTTTTAAACAAGGGTAGAAATTTGACACCAGCTTCTGCCAACTCTGAGCCTGGGCTCTTTTCTCAAACGACTCCTTTTTTGCTTTGCACATTTACATTAAATAGCATATCAAGTGCTTGGGGAAAAAATACATCTGGCCTTTTTACACGTGGATTTCGTGCGGCAACAGTTCTTCAAAAACAAAAAAACCGGACCGTGTTTTATATATATATTATATATATATATAAAAATAAAACAGTAAACACACATTTGGAACCTTTTTTTTTGTGGTGTTTTCCCTGGACAGCGGTGCATATTGGGAATAGCGTGTTTTCATCTCATCTGAAGTTGTGATAGTTTTCAGACTGATGTGAGTAAGGACTGCGTCAACATCCGCAAAAACTCCTCTTCTTTGTGTGCATCCTTCCCTCAGGATCTCAGCAGAGGCTCTCTTCAGGCTCCATATTAGAGATAATGTGAATGGCCATTTGCTTGCCTGAGCATTGATGTTTTCGCAATAAGAAACGATGGCACGTTCAGTAGTAAAAATGTGTCTCGGCGTACTTTTCTTTGGACTTTTGTTGTTCACGCTTCCATCCGCGGGAGCCGAAGAAGATGTGGAGGAGGAGAGATCCTGTCAGGGCGCATTCGACTTGTATTTTGTCCTTGACAAGTAAGTAACTGTTATAATTCAGTCGTTGTGTACATTGTTTTGAAACAAAGAATCAAACTCTCTCTCTCTCTCTCTCTCTCTTGAACCTAAAGGAAAGATATCTGTAAGTTATATCTTTAATCTCTTTGGTCTTGCAGCTGGTAAACTGTCTGCTATCCGACATAAAACCACATATATAGGCAATTTGATCTATATGAAGGGCAAATGTTAGGGATGCTTTTGTGGTCTGTTGGCCTGATGTTTTCCACATACTGCCTGGATAAAGTAGGCCAGTACATTTCCACTCACATCCTCCTTATTTTCCCCAGATTTCTCACATTCCGCAACACCAAAATAGATATTCACCAGATGTCCATTGTTTGGTATCACTTGGCTGGGTTCAGTTAGAGTTCATGGAGACAACACTGTGTAGTTCAGTATATTTCACCCCTTAAAATTATTGGTATCAGTGGTTCCATTTGCAATCCATATTCCACAAAAGATTCTGTATAGTGGAAAAAGTTTTTTTCAGATTAAAATGTTATTTTGGGAACCTAAAATGGATATATGGTATTGCTGGGAAAACCCCCACTTGGATTTTTTTATTTATAAGAGTGTAGACATTACAATGCACCACCAGTGACAGTTTGCAGAAGTCATCCGGTTTATTTTTGCATTGTGCCAACTTGTTGTTTTGTGTGTAGTGATGAGCAAGGGGGTGGTACATGTGAAGTTTGCTGAATAAGCACTTCAGACGGTCACAACTTCATTCCTCTGTGGTTCTCTTTTCCTGTCTCTTGTCCTTTACCATTGTTTAACAGACCCAGAAAGACAACATCCTTTCCCACGATTTGTACGTGTCGGTCTGGGTAGATTCTTTACAGGATGTTTAATCCAAATATCCAATTGCACATTTATTTATATTAAACTTTTAAGCCACTTTTTTGGCTGCATGACTTAGAATGCAAATGTTATTTATACTGCCATATATAAGTGTCATGAGACTCAAATTGTGATGCATGGGTTGTCTAAATAGCATTGATCTCATATTTATTTGTCTAGTTGGTTTTAGTTTGTTTTAATATTCCTTTATTGTTGATGGCTCTGTAATGAAAAAGATAGTGATATTCTTTGACCAGGAAGCATGTAGGGTGCTGCTATCATCAAACGAACAAATATGTTAGATATTTTAGTTTTTACACATTAGAAACCAGTAAATGCATCATAAATCCTGTGTGCCATATGTTATATGATTTCCATGTGTCCTGCAACATGCTCTGGAATTGTTCAGCTGAGAGCAAGCAAATACATCTCATACGAGGTCCCAGTTTTTCTCATGATGTGATGGCAGAAGACATAGCCAACACCCCCCCCTTTTTCTCTTTACAGACTTTGGAAAAACTGACATTTAGTAAAATCACATGCACATGAACATCTGCAGCCCTCTAAGAACATTACAAGCCTTCAACAATTTAAGTAATTTCATTTGCATGCATTATTCAGTATTTTTAATCACTGTGCCATGGTGTGCATTGAGGTCAGTTTTTCTGTATGTGTTTCATCACCAAATGAGGAGAATTTGGAGTATCAAAGCATCGCAAACAACAGCTGTATTGCACAATGAGTTTTTGGCTTTAGGTGCACCATTATTGGGCTTCTGAGAAGGAGCTTTCCTGGATCTGTTTTTGAGGAATCGCTGTGTTTATCTGATCAAAAAGTATTGTTTTCACATTTCACCTCAAGAGTCAGAATCTTAAAGGGGTAGTTCAATCAGAAATGACAATTCTGTCATCATTTGCACACCAAACCTGTATGAATTTCTTTCCTCTGCTGAACACAAAAGAAGATCTTTTTAACAAAATGGGTAAGCAAACAGTTGACAGAACCCATTGATTTCCATAGTATGGAAAAAATAGTCAATGGCTACCATCAACTGTTTGGTTACCGACATTCTTCAAAATATCTTCTTTTGTGTTCAGCAGAGGAAAGAAACTCATACAGGTTTGGAACAACTTGAGGCTGTGCAAATGATGACAGAATTTAAAATTTTTATCCCTTTAAATTATGAGATTTTTAAAACAAAATATCTATAAATATGGCCCTTGAAATTCACTAGGCAAGTTAAAATATTTTTAAATGAAAACTTTTTTTTACCAATTACTATTGGCCAAAACTTAATGTCTGACCAAAAGATTAACATGGAAAATTTCTTATGTAATGTGAATCATTGTGGAAAGTTCCACTATATCAATGGAATATTGGTTACACAAATAGCAAATGTGGGACTAAAAAAGGGGCAGATATACTCAAATCGACCTTAAGATTGTCCTCTAAGTCTGGCATCATTGCTTTCGCTTCTGCTTTCATGTGGCCCAAAGGTCTTTCTGGGAATTGACAGCCTTGGGTAGTGATTCAGAATCAGTCTACCAGCCCATGGCCTGCTGTTTAACAAGTGGAATATAACAAAGAAGTTGTCCGTGGGAATGCTTTGCATGGAATTTGCAGTGCTGCCTTCAAGCCAGACGTCCTCAGAGCAACTGAACTCTTGTGATTTTTGCTGGTGCCACTTTAGCGTTTTCTTATAGAGAAAATGCTGTCACTCATCATCTTGTCTATCTAAACCTGACTTTTCTGTGAAACACAAAAGATATTTTGAAGATCTCTTTGTCTATATAATGCATTGGTGTAGCTCAAACAGTAGAGCATGTTTCTCACAATGCCAAGGTATTCGATTCCCAGGGAAATGCTGGAATTAATAAAATGTATACTTTGAATGCAATATAAGTTGCTTTGGATAAAAGCATCTGCCAAATGCCTGAATGAAAGAATAAAGTGCAGAACAACATAACATTGGCTTTCATTGTATACAAAAATACTTTCAAAATATGTCTGTTTGTGTTCCACAGAGGAAAATAAGTCATATAGGTTTGAAACAACATGAGGGTGAGTAAATAATGACAGAATTATACGTCCCTCAGACCACCTGACTCTTGAGATTGGGATGTATTTTGAAACAACACTGTGTTAATCATAGTTCTGGTCCCAGTAACTATTGTTGAGCTCAAGATAACCCAGGCATTGAGTCATGTGTTTTACAACACCCAGGATAACAGCTGTATAGGTTGCCAATGTTTCATTAATGTCAGTCCCTTCTCTGAGAGCCATGTTGAGTTTCCCCAATACACCCAAATTCAGTTTTTCCTACCGGTAAAGGTCCTGGAACCGTTTTAAGAGACATGCATTTCTAGTTAAATGTTATCACACACCACAAATATGCTTTCTGGATACAGACCAGAAACTGCTGTGAAGTTTACACAGGGCGTAAAAAATATTCGGATATGCAGAGAGCTTGTGTGTTCAGTCCAGAACAGAAAATGGAAAGACTAAAATCGAAGAAGCGTAGGCTCACATGCCCAACGCAGATCTGAAGCTAAATGTAGGTTATTGGTTTTCAAAACCCAGGTAGTTGAACTGGAGTGCAGAGTCATTCATCATCCTCGGGTGGGATGCACTACTCAAATATGACATTTTTTAATGTTATGATGGGTTTTTCTCTTGACACTTACAGAACGTTAGCATTTATTGTAAAAAAAACAACAAAAAACAAGAAGCTTTCGCTTTTACATACCACTCCAACAACCAGCATCTACGTTTTATCAGAAAATTAAAAACAATATTTAGCCAGTGAATTAGACCCAACTCTATTCTTCATGTCATTCCAAAGTCATGTCAGCTAAACCAATGTCTGCAAACATGAATGAGTGAAATGATTGACAGGCAGAGAATGCTTCTGTAAATTAATGTATGGCACAGTGTGGGTTAATAATTCTTCAGTGTCTTGAGTAATTTTATTTTACTAAATGTTTTTTCCTCAGGGTGATGCCATTTTTGATTTTCCATTGCAAAAAGAGCGTGTAGCGACATTTCTGCAAAATGTTAATTCAAACCTCACTTCCCTGGCCTCAAGAGGCGTGCTAGCGACTGACGCTAGCGGTTGCGCTTTTTAGCGTCCTTGTTAGCATGCCCGGCTCCCACGCCAAAGACCTCGGTTTGAATCCGAGCGGATTGAGTAGGACCGGTTACACTTGTACGTATTGTGGCACTTTAAAAGTAAAATGTCCAGCGAGTGACACTAAAAAGGGTTGAATCTGAATGTGAATGTGAATCTGGCAATGTTTTATGTTGGTTGTTGTACGTATTGCAGCAGTTCGGAAATGTCTGGCGAGTGGCTCTAAAAAGTTAATGCTCTATTGCTTTTGAAAATAATGTACCATCTACACTAAACTCTACTGTAAAACTAACCAATAGTGTTAACAAAAGCAAACACAACATAAAAATGCATTTGCTGAAGCAAACATGCCTTTTTTCACTGCTTCTGCAAGTCTTTGAGCTCTTTAATCGTGACTTGTCTTTCACGGGACTTGTTCTCGATCGTTTCACATCACAAAAGCAGTGCTGTATCATGTGAGCAAACGAGCAAGTTTACTACATCAGAAAAGACACACATATGGAGCTGGTTATGTGATGCAAATGTCAAAATATGTTCGTTTACAAGGCATGCAATATGGGAAAAGTGTATTGAGGTCATAAAATAGCATAGTGCAAAAGAAATCACACAAAAATAAGTCTTTATAAATCAATAATCTGCCCCTGTAATCATAATTTATGTGAAAAGGAATTAAAGTTGTGATTTATGGTGTTGATTTCAGCTGGAAACGGCAGTGGATTGCATGTATCGGTACGTTTTTGGAGGCTTTGTGTTTTTGTTGTCGTTTTACAGAGTCTAGGAGTGTCAGAGAGACAGTTGGGATATCTCACAACACCTATTTATTTTAATATTTTATGTGTACTATACCAAAAACTGCTTACGGCCCCTTTAAGGCTGTTTATAAACATGGAGGAGATCATCCAGACTTGTTCTGTTAAACTGCTTTAGGCATAGAAGATTTGAGGACCCAGAGGAGCAGTTAAAACAGCAGTGTCAGGGAAATGTCACTGTAATATCCTTACCATGTCTCAGGCAGTACAAAGCTGGAGGAAAGAGAGGTAACGCTGACTTCACATAAACCTAAACCGACAGTCACGTTTGCTCGTCCTCTCTGACTTTAAACTTAACTATAAGCATTTTACAAAACTCCTTTAATCTGACGTGCCGACAGGTAACTACACTCGACAGCACGGAGGAGCTCATTTTGAGCTATGTTTTGGTTTCTGGTTCTGGCAGAAACGCAGATCTGAAAAGTCAGTTTAAGATTCAATCTCGAGGGAAGAGATTGGAATACTGATCTCCGAGCAGATGAGACCTGTAAGAGCAACACACTTTTCTAATTATCCCTCTCCCAAATATTGCTCCAGTGAGTCTTCCTGTCTTGGCTCTTGTTGCATCAAACCACAATGACTTTCACATGTCTTAACATATGTGCAATTATCCATGTATACGAAGAGTTGTGTAACCGTAGAAAACACAAGTTTTGAGGGTCATTTAAAAGATGACATTGATGTTTGCGGATTAATTCCTTTCCCTGTGGAATAGGATCATCTTCAGAGTTGATTTATTCAGTTGAATCTTGCTGTAGGACATTTCGGTCTTTATATGGTTTAGTATAACCCATTAAAATTAGATCAAAGAGGGGCACCGCAACATATTTCATCAAGGATCTCACTTGAGAATAGACCACTTCCTTTCCTAACGCTGTTTGCACAGGTGAGAAAACTGCAAGCTAGGCACCAATCCCATGATTGCTGTTACCTCAAGAAAGTCATGCTTCCAACACAAACAGCGTCCATTGTGATGTTCGAAAACGTGAAGTTGAAAACTGCGGCAAGCACTTAGCATGACCTGCGTATTCTTGCCAACATTCACCTCTGGTCTGTTTTGCCGTTTCAGAGCGTGCTGGCTTTGTGCTGGCCCGTTCTTGTTGACTGTGTTATAAAAACATCTTCCTCCCACGCCGGTCCAGAAAGAGGTTTTCGGGAGCATTCATCACTCTCCTTCAGGATAAAACAAAGTCACTAGCTTAGCATTTCTCTCTCTTTTACCAACAACAATAAAATCATTCCAGTTAAGTTGGGAAAGTTCATACAAAAAAATAAATGGGTCCCATTTGTGTCCCTCATATAAGTATGTTTGAAATTATTACCAACTTGTACTATATCTTAATATACAGTAGTTTTTCTAAACACATCAGCAAGAATTCTTTTGTTTTTGTTCATTTTATATAGAGCAAATGTGCACATTTTATGGGCACAAATTACATGCAAATAAAAGCATTTTCTGTGCATTTTTAGATTTTAGTTGATGTAATGTATCATTAAAAATGTATAAATAACACAATTTCAGGAATTTAACTCTCCAAGGAAAGGTTAAATTGCACTCATTTATATCACGTTTTATGTATTCTAGTAGAGGATGATCGTAATGTAATTTTTAATTGTTATAAATTAAAATCTCTTTCTAAGAAGCTCCCTTAGTTTCACAATCTTGAGCACAAGGCTTAGAAATTAAATTGTGAAACTTTCACCCTTGTTATCATCGAATCTGAAGGCAACATACAGTATATTATGTTTAACATATGACCCAACATGTATTCAATTTGAGTCATTTAGCATGATGCAATTTATTAAAACCATAATATGCACATATTTTATCTGAGAGAATATTTAAAATCTGTAGAATTGCACTTTTTGGGCTACAACATTCTTCCAGTAACATTAAAGTCCCCATGAAATCAATCTATGAATGAGTATGAATATATTAGTCTTACTGTTATCTATTTAGTCGAAAATTTAGACAAAATGGTTAGAGTTTAGGAGAAAACTCAGAGCTGAATGGCTCTGGCCGAGCTGTGATATGAGCGAAAAGCTATTGGGTATTTTTTTTAAAGGGGAGGAGCTGTTTGATACGCCCTGTCTTCCTGTTTCAGTGGAAATTGCGTCAACACATTGAATAATGCTGCACATTTCAAGGCACTTCAGTGGGAATTAATAGAATGCTTGTTGGAAGTTATCTGGTCTTTAATAACATTATTTATACATCATTCATGGAACGTTTTCTTTCCTGAAATGTTTTGTTGGATGTTCATGTAACATTTTTTAAATGTTACTGCTTGTTTCAGAACGATTAGAGAACATTCAAAAGTAACGATCCCATGTTTGCAAAATCATAAAATGGAATGTTCCCTTAACGTGGTCATTTTGAATGTTCAGAGAACATTCCAAAATAATGTTTTCTTAACATTAGCAAAGCGTTCTTAGAACATGTTTATGTTAGCTGGGTTAAAATCACCTTGTCAAACTGGCACAGGCACTAGAGCTTAGGGCTTGAGATTGGGCTCAAAAAATCAAGCCCGACCCTACCCGAACCCGTGCACGTTGTGTCTGAGCCCGGCCTGGCCCGACACATTAACTGTAATTATGAGCCCGAGCCAAATTTAATACGTGGGCGTTCTGACGAGAACGAGCCTGTAATGAGCGTAGCGCTCAATAATCCGCTCTATGCCAGCGCGCTCCACTCATGAACCGCTCACCGGTAAAATGACGTTCACTCAAATCCCGCTCAGACATGACATTTATCTGTACTGTAGCCTACTATAGGCTACTTGTAGCCATTAAACAATGTATTTTGTTTCATATTTATGTTTAAATATTATAATGTTATTTCATCTGATTATGAAAAGTGCTAAGATGCGAGTGGGTCAGAAATGATTTTGACCACTTCATTAAGTTTTGTTTTGTTGAAAGCCTTTCTTTAAAGTGAATTTCATTTTGTATAAATTGTATCTTAATTTTAATCAAGGTTTCATCAGCCAATTGCCTGGATTTAATAAATAAGAAGCAAATAGGCTATAGCAGACAATAATTGCGCCAGAGCTTACTTTGATATATATATATATATATTATTTCTAAATTATGGCATAGCTTTCTGCCCACCCAATTAGGTTAATAAAATAATGATTAAAAAAACACAAATGCTCGATCAAGGGCCCGGCCCGACCCGGCCCGAGGATAGTGGCGGGAAATATCGGGTCAAGTTCGGGTTTGGGCTCGGCCAGAGAATCTAAACTCTAACAGGCACTGGTTTCATAAAGTGACCTAGTTTCTGTTATGTCTGGCTCTCAGACTAAACGTGTTACATCAGCCAGGGAAAAAGATTCACACAGAGCCAATTTCTGTGGCATGTTTCATCAATTAAGTCAAACTGACTCAAGCACAGATCAGTAGACTCACTCAATTAGTTCATTTCCCATTTGTCATCCAGCGCTAATGAATTAGCACTGCTTGCCTCTCAGCGACTGAGTCAGGAAATGACCAGATGTCATAGAGCATTTACAGCTGCACCTCAAGGGGAAAATTGAAGGGGTCAAAATTTGATGGCTTTGCTAAGAAGCTGCTTCATCCTTTCCGGAATACGTTAAAAGCACTGATAATTAATTTGAAGGATTCTCGATTGTATTGATCTGTTGTATTTAAAGAGTAAAAGCAGGAACATCCCATTTATTGATTTTTTTTCATCTCTCTCTCCTCAGGTCAGGAAGTGTCAAACACCACTGGCATGAAATCTACGCTTTTGTTGAACATTTGGCTGAGAAATTCACCAGGTACTAAAACCGTCTCCTGAGAAAAACAAACAAATGCATTGAATCAAACTATAGGCATGTTTCTGATGTGTTGTAATGATTTGAAGAATTTGTAACCCTTTCTGGTCTGTTTTTCACCGTCTTTCAGCCCTATGCTACGAATGTCCTTCATTGTCTTCTCAACCAGAGGAAACACAATCATGAGACTCACAGAAAACAGGTGCAGAAAGACACTAGCGCTTTGCATTTTGAGAATTTGAGTTCATTCTTCTCATTTTTGTTTTTATTTTTTAAAGGGAGACCATAAGAAAAGGCCTTAATGTTCTAAGACGAGAGATCCCAGGTGGAGACACATTCATGCATCTTGGTCTAGAAAAGGTAAAATGTTCATATCTAAGCTGTTTATCATTCAAATGTGCTTTGCTTCACATTTTTACAATATTATGTAATCTTTATTCACAGGCAAACGAGCAAATACACCAGGAAAACTTTGGTAGGCTTACATTAAAGACACCCAATGAACAGAGTATTGCTGTTATTATATTTGTCCTTACCAACAATGACATCTTCACTCTTCACTTTGTAGGAACCGCAAGTGTCATAATTGCACTGACGGACGGTGAGCTTCAAGAACATCAGCTGATAGCAGCTCAACAAGAGGTAACAAGCGTTCAGTCTGCCTACGTTTATTAATCTAATTTCTAAAATAGATCTAAATCTAAATTGTGATTGCTTGATATTTTACCAGGCAGCGCGAGCTCGGGGATTGGGTGCAATCGTGTATTGTGTTGGAGTTAAGGACTTTAATGAAACACAGGTGATGATGATCTTTTGTTGATGGTTTTAAAGTACCATTTAGGGCTGCTCGGTTATGGCAAAAATCATAATCATGATTATTTAACATGATTATTGGTGGGTGATATGATCAAAGTCTTATTTCATGATATGAGTCATTTTAAATGTCAGTGAAATTTCACAATTATCAATACTACTAGGTTAATTAATGTAAGTAAAGACAAGTAACAGTCAGTAATACAATAAGAACAAAGAAACTAAATTACAAACAAAACCGACAAAAAATACAACAGAACAAAAAATACAAATAAAAAAAATAGTGCTTTAGGTTTTTCAGGAAGATGTACTAGCATTGGTATTCAGATAAGTAATAGCCTACAACAGAATAAGTTATAACTGAATAAAGTAATCAAATGTAAAATAGCACTGCTGTATACATTAAATATAAACTAATCCTTATTAACAGTTTATTCATTCAAGAGCAGTGAGTGATTTTATCTTTTGTTCTTTGATGAACAACAATGACTGCAGCAGATTTATTAGGCTGATGTCACTTTAAGAGCTAATTCATTAGATTATTAGATTTATTATGCTGCTGTCACTTTAAAAGCTAATTTATTAGATTATTAGATTTATTATGCTGCTGTCAATTTAAGAGCTAATTTATTAGATTTTTAGATTTATTATGTTGCTGTCACTTTAAGAGTTAATTTATTAGATTATTAGATTTATTATGCTGCTGTCACTTTAAGAGCTAATTTATTAGATTATTAGATTTATTATGCTGCTGTCACTTTAAGAGTTAATTTATTAGATTTTTAGATTTATTATGTTGCTGTCACTTTAAGAGCTAATTTATTAGATTTTTAGATTTATTATGCTGCTGTCACTTTAAGGGCAAATTTTTTAGGCTGCTGTCACTTTAACAGCTAATTTATTAGATTATTAGATTTATTAGGCTGCTATCACTTTAAAAGCTAATTTATTAGATTATTAGATGTATTATGCTGATGTCACTTTAAGAGCTAATTTACTAGATTATTAGATTTATTAGGCTGCTGTCACTTTAAGAGCTAATTTATTAGATTTTTAGATTTATTTTGCTGCTGTCACTTTAAAAGCTTATTTTTTAGGCTGCTGTCACTTTAACAGCTAATTTGTTAGATTTTTAGATTTGTTAGGCTGCTGTCACTTTAAGAGCTAATTTATTAGATTATTAGATTTATTATGATGCTGTCAATTTAAGAGCTAACTTGTTAGGCTGCTGTCACTTTAAGAGCTAATTTATTAGATTTTTAGATTTGTTAGGCTGCTGTCACTTTAAGAGCTAATTTATTAGATTATTAGATTTATTATGATGCTGTCAATTTAAGAGCTAACTTGTTAGGCTGCTGTCACTTTAAGAGCTAATTTATTAGATTTTTAGATTTATTATGCTGCTGTCACTTTAAGGGCTAATTTTTTAGGCTGTTGTCACTTTAACAGCTAATTTATTAGATTATTAGATTTATTAGGCTGCTATCACTTTAAAAGCTAATTTATTAGATTATTAGATGTATTATGCTGATGTCACTTTAAGAGCTAATTTATTAGATTATTAGATTTGTTAGGCTGCTGTCACTTTAAGGGCAATTTTTTAGGCTGCTGTCACTTTAAGAGCTAATTTATTAGATTATTAGATTTATTAGGCTGCTGTCACTTTAAGAGCTAATTTATTCGATTTTTAGATTTATTATGCTGCTGTCACTTTAAAAGCTTATTTATTAGATTATTAGATGTATTATGCTGCTGTCACTTTAAGAGCTAATTTGTTAGATTTTTAGATTTGTTTGGCTGCTGTCACTTTAAGAGCTAATTTATTCGATTTTTAGATTTATTATGCTGCTGTCACTTTAAAAGCTTATTTTTTTAGGCTGCTGTCACTTTAACAGCTAATTTGTTAGATTTTTAGATTTGTTAGGCTGCTGTCAATTTAAGAGCTAATTTGTTAGGCTGCTGTCACTTTAAGAGCTAATTTATTAGATTTTTAGATTTATTATGCTGCTGTCACTTTAAAAGCTTATTTTTTTAGGCTGCTGTCACTTTAACAGCTAATTTGTTAGATTTTTAGATTTGTTAGGCTGCTGTCAATTTAAGAGCTAATTTGTTAGGCTGCTGTCACTTTAAGAGCTAATTTATTAGATTTTTAGATTTATTTTGCTGCTGTCACTTTAAAAGCTTATTTTTTAGGCTGCTGTCACTTTAACAGCTAATTTGTTAGATTTTTAGATTCGTTAGGCTGCTGTCACTTTAAGAGCTAATTTATTCGATTTTTAGATTTATTGTACTGCTGTCACTTTAAGAGTTAATTTGTTAGACTGATGTGTCTTTCTCAGTGTTTACATTCACTTAAGACATAATAATGTTGATGAGGATATACCAAAACGGCATTTTGAGCTATTTGTTTAGGCACGTATCTGCACGCGTACAGAAGGCCGCCTAGGGAACAGTATCTCTTTCACGCTTAATGCACTTTTAATAACACTTTTTTAATTTTAAGCACATCCCACAGTTTAGCAATACTTACTTATTTGGCTGATTTGGGTGTCAAGTTTGGGTTTTTATGGAGGAACGAAAGCGCACCGCTGTGATGGAAAGGAAGGTGCACGGGACGGAATGTGGCAGCGGCACAATAATTGTATCACGTTGATTATCTTGTTTTCATAATCGTTGGAAGCCAAAATCGAAATCGAAAATCAATTACAATTAATCACACAGCCCTAGTACCTTTTGTCTTGAACTTGTACACATAGCCTGTTAACAGTCAGTTATTGGCGTCTCAAATTTTGGTAATCATAAATTACTAAATCATTCAAAAGCTTACAATTTCAAAAGTATCATTCAAAACCTTAAACACTCAAAATGTATCATTGTCACTTTAAGAGTGCACTATTTAAAACCTTTTAGCGGACTCAGTTTTTGTGATATTAACTTTAAATTTGGAACATGGTTAGACATATATATTTTAGAGTCCAAATTATTTTCAATTTTTGGATAAAATAAAAGTACTTTTTGTGTGTCTTCTTTAAAAAGAGATCTAAATCATTCATGAATTACAACTATTTAAGTTCAGATTGATGCTCAAAAAAGGGGGTAATGGTTTAGTGATTAAACTAGTATCAAAGCATCAATAATTTGTTTATTTCAATAATTTTCAAACAATGTTGGAGACTTCCTAAACTCTTAAGTATGTACTTACCAGAGTATGTATTTTAATATAAACCATGCACTTTATATGGAGGAAACCAACTGAAATGAACTAATTGAAACTAAATAAACATCTGTTTGTCCTGTTCTAGCTGGCTACCATAGCGGACACCAGTAAGCATGTGTTTCCGGTCTTGGGAGGATTCCAGGCGCTGAGAGGAATGATTGACTCGGTAAACTGAAGCTTATTGGAGATTAATTAAAAATGCATTTTGTGCATCTTGCAAAATGCATGTTCTTTAATCAAAGGGTTAGTTCACCCATAAGGGAGAATTCTGTCGTTCCAAACACATAAGACTTTTGAAACATTTTTTTAATGAAATCTGATTTCTGTCCCTCCATTGCTTTAGTTTATGTTCGCTGATCAATGTTGTTAATATGTGAATAAAAGCCTAAATTAAATACAATATATCGCCTAAAGTTTTGGGACGCCTGCCTTTACATGCACATGAACTTTAATGACATCCCATTCTTAATCCGTAGGGTTTAATATAGAGTTGGCCCACCCTTTGCAGCTATAACAGCTTCAGCTCTTCTGGCAAGGCTTTCCACAAGGTTTAGGAGTGTGTTTATGAAAATTTTTGACCATTCTTCTAGAAGCGCATTTGTGAGGTCAGGCACTGATGTTGGACGAGAAGGCCTGGCTCGCAGTCTCCGCTCTAATTCATCCCAAAGGTGTTCTATCGGGATGAGGTCAGGACTCTGTGCAGGCCAGTCAAGTTCCTCCACACCAAACTCGCTCATCCGTGTCTTTATGGACCGACGCTTTGTGCACTGGTGCGCAGTCATGTTGAAACAGGAAGGGGCCATCCCCAAACTGTTCCCACAAAGTTGGGAGCATGAAATTGTCCAAAATGTCTTGGTATGCTGAAGCATTAAGAGTTCCTTTCACTGGAACTAAGGTGCCAAGCCCAACCCCTGAAAAACAACCCCACACCATAACCCCCCCTCCACCAAACTTTGCACTTGGCACAATGCAGTCAGGCAAGTCCCGTTCTCCTGGCAACCACCAAACCCAGACTCGTCCATCAGATTGCCAGACAGAGAAGTGTGATTGGTCACTCCAGAGAACACGTCTCCACTGCTCTAGGGTCCAGTGGCGGAGTGCTTTACACCACTGCATCCGATGCTTTGCATTGCACTTGGTGATGTAAGGCTTGGATGCTCGGCCATGGAAACCCATTCCATGAAGCTCTCTACACACTGTTCTTGAGCTCATCTGAAGGACACATGAAGTTTGGAGGTCTGTAGCTATTGACTCTGCAGAAAGTTGGGGATTTCTGCACACTGTGACCCTTAGCATGCGCTGACCCCGCTCTGTGATTTTACTTGTCCTACCACTTCGTGGCTGAGTTGCTGTTGTTCCCAATTGCCCCACTTTGTTGTAACACCACTAACAGTTGAGCGTGGAATATTTAGTAGTGAGGAAATTTCACAAATGGACTTATTGCTCAGGTGGCAACCTATCACGGTACCACGCTTGAGTTCACTGAGCTCCTGAGAGTGACCCATTCTTTCACAAATGTTTGCAGAAGCGTCTGCATGCCTAGTGCTTGATTTATACACCTGTGGCCATGGAAGTGATTGAACACCTGAATTTAATGATCTTGAGGGGTGTCCCAGTACTTTTGGCAATATAGTGTATGTTAATCGTAAAGTGATTGTGCCTCTTTAGAAGACTTGGATTAAACGGCTCGATTCATATGGATTTCTTTATGAGTTTTGGGTGAGGAGGGACAGAAATCTTAATTTGTCTTATGGATTTGGAAAGACATGAGGGTCTGATGAAAAAAGGATGATGAAATTTTCATTTTTGGGTGAACTATACCTTTAAAGCTGAACTATACCTTTTCAGTGGTAAAAGATTTATTTTTATATCCAAGTTTAATATCCACCTTATTTTTCGACATGGAAGTAAGACATTTCCTGTGAATGTGCAAGCTATGGGTAAATAACTATAATAACAACGTGCAGTAAATGTCCAAAAAAGTTGGGACACTGTACAAATTGTGAATAAAAACAGAATGCAATGATGTTGAAGTTTCAAATTTCAATATTTTATTCAGAATACAACATAGATGACATATAAAAGTTTAAACTGAGAAAATGTATAATTTTAAGGGAAAAATAAGTTGATTTTAAATTTCATGGCATCAACACATACAAAAAAGTTGGGACAAGGCCATGTTTACCACTGTGTGGCATCCCCTCTTCTTTTTATAACAGTCTGCAAACATCTGGGGACTGAGGAGACAAGTTGCTCAAGTTTAGGAATAGGAATGTTGTCCCATTCTTGTCTAATACAGGCGTCTAGTTGCTCAACTGTCTTAGGTCTTCTTTGTCTCATCTTCCTCTTTATGATGCGCCAAATGTTTTCTATGGGTGAAAGATCTGGACTGCAGGCTGGCCATTTCAGTACCCGGATCCTTCTTCTACGCAGCCATGATGTTGTAATTGATGGTCTGGCATTGTCATGTTGGAAAATGCAAGGTCTTCCCTGAAAGAGACGACGTCTGGATGGGAGCATATGTTGTTCTAGAACTTGGATATTTCAGCATTGATGGTGCCTTTCCAGATGTGTAAGCTGCCCATGCCACACGTACTCATGCAACCCCATACCATCAGAGATGCAGGCTTCTGAATGGAGCGCTGAAACAACTTGGGTTGTCCTTGTCCTCTTTAGTCCGGATGACATGGCGTCCCAGTTTTCCAAAAAGAACTTCAAATTTTGATTCGTCTGACCACAGAACAGTTTTCCACTTTGCCACAGTCCATTTTAAATGAGCCTTGGCCCAGAGAAAACGCCTGCGCTTCTGGATCATGTTTAGACATGGCTTCTTTTTTGACCTATAGAGTTTTAGCCGGCAACGGCGAATGGCACGGTACACCGTTTTCTGGAAGTATTCCTGAGCCCATGTTCTGATTTCCATTACAGTAGCATTCCTGTATGTGATGCAGTGCCGTCTAAGGGCCCGAAGATCACGGGCATCCAGTATGGTTTTCCGGCCTTGACCCTTACGCACAGAGATTGTTCCAGATTCTCTGAATCTTTGGATGATATTATGCACTGTAGATGATGATAACTTCAAACTCTTTGCAATTTTTCTCTGAGAAACTCCTTTCTGATATTGCTCCACTATTTTTCTCCGCAGCATTGGGGGAATTGGTGATCCTCTGCCCATCTTGACTTCTGAGAGACACTGCCACTCTGAGAGGCTCTTTTTATACCCAGTCATGTTGCCAATTGACCTAATAAGTTGCAAATTGGTCCTCCAGCTGTTCCTTATATGTACATTTAACTTTTCCGGCCTCTTATTGCTACCTGTCCCAACTTTTTTGGAATGTGTAGCTCTCATGAAATCCAAAATGAGCCAATCTATAGTCTATTGTGAATAAAATATAAGATTATGAGATTTGTAAATTATTGCATTCCTTTTTTATTCACAATTTGTACAGTGTCCCTAATTTTTTGGAATCGGGTTTGTAATACTATTTGCACTACAAACCACCAGTATGTTTATAATTATAACAATACATTTAAATAATAGAAAAGAAAAAAGAAATTGTTTGTTTGCAACATCAAGCAGCATAACAAGCTGCTTTGTACAGCTAAAAACAAGCGAAGCGAATGAAACCGGAAGCCTCGCACATTTGTAAACTGATTCACCTGAAAAGTTTTACACTGTAACACCGTGGTATTTTCAAAAAATCATTTTCAAGACTATCGTAGAAACCATTGGCACCAATGCAGAAATTACACACTTTAGCTTTAATAATAATTGATAAGTAAATCAATGTATTTTGAACAAATTATTAAATAGTTTTATAATTTTTTATGTAAATGAAATATTTTCTTTTTTAGATCATCAAAAAATCTTGTATCGAGATCTTGGCAGCGGAGCCATCCAGCGTATGTGCAGGAGGTATGAAAAAATTTATATATATTTACATAAAATAACAATAATAATGCCCTTGATTTAATTTGCTAATAGCTATGTTCCTTCCACATTCAATTATTTGGGAAATAAGACTTCATCATGAATTTTAGCTGTAGGAAATATGGATTCTTGTTAATGTATTGTGCATGTCTTGCAGTGGATTTTTTTATGTGCCATAAATCTTTATGATATATTGTAAGTCAAAGAGAATTTAACTCAGTTAAGGCCCGTTCACACCAAGGTCGTTAACTGTAATAATAATGATGAAGATATAGTTCTAAAAATCGCTCTAGATATAAAAGAAAAGTTCCCACCACAACTATAATGATAATGGCACAGAGGAACGATATAGTTGGAATCATTTTCGGAAAAAAAATTTTCTCAGAAAAACGGAATCCATCCTGCTTTAAAGAGCTTGAGCATTTAAAGCGACAGACGACAAAACTGCAGCACGCGCTTATAATAAACAGAACAATATCATCCGCTGGTATAAGCTAATATAGTTATCTTTCTTGGTATGAACGGGCCTTAAATCTGTAAGGCTGGATGATTCATTTAATTTCTATACTTGCATACAGCATATCACTTTCTGGACTAGGTTTTTGCTGACAGCACAAAAAGAGAGCGAGAGCAAGAGTCTTACACCACGCAGAATGTAAACAATATTTGTTGTTGTATTTTCCTGCCAAAATAACGGAGTTCATTTGGAATTATTCAGCTTTTAGGAACAAGCAGAAGATATGCCGGTTTCTCCGGTAGTGGGCGGAGCTAATGCGCAAACAGCAATCTCATTGGCTGGCGCTCATCTGTTACCAAGTTTTAGTTCTAATTACTAAACTTCTATCATTAAATAGTGCTTGATTATCATAATATCGTAATATAATGCTTGACTGACTGATGTTAAGAGTGTACGGTAAAAATCTGTGCCATTTGGTGGAATCATATATATATATATATCAGTCTGGCGAGTAAACAAAAAAATGTACTTGCCATTGGCGATTCTATTGCCAAGGTGTGCGTAGAGGCTTTACTGTATATATTATCAAATGCATAATTACTGAAATAGTTATAAATTAGTATAAGCACATTATCATAAAATAATCATAGGGAAATTGCAGTGTTAAACATGACCCAAGAGGACAATTATATCATTGTGGTTTTACATTACCCAGCATTACTTGAGCTACTTGACCCATGCTGGAAATACAGAGAAGTTGATATAGGGAAATGGTGTAATGAAATGTCTTTTCTTGAGGATTTATCACCATTTTTTGAGCAGCAACTGTGGGAATCTGTGTTTCAGAGTCATTTCAAGTGGTGGTGAGAGGTAATGGTTTTCGACACGCCAGAAACATAGACCAGGTCCTGTGCAGCTTCAAAATAAACGACACAGTCACGCTCAGTGAGTGTTTTCCCTACAAATATTCCCACAGAGTCTGAGTACTTTCTCATGATGATAAGTGAACATAAACTGTATAGCTGCATTTATAACTCATTTGATCTGCTTTTCTTCTTCTATAACAGATGAGAAGCCTGCGAGTGTTGAGGACACGTTCTTGCTGTGCCCTGCGCCTGTTATAGATGAAGTTGGAAAGTAAGTGAGAGGATGACGGACAGGTCTGCCATGCATTAGGCCGTGTTTATGAGCCCAGTCAGAGGTCACATTCCACTTCCTGCGCAACTCGCTGTTTTAGTTGTGAGGTCATCCTGTTGATCCCGTTTTTTCCAGCACTGCCTGATTTCGTGAGTTCATAGACTTCGTTTTCCTTTCGGATCCAAAGAATCAAATCCTGAGCTTTAGATGATGTCAGAGGCTCTGAAGAGCCATTAAAGCAGATCATAACACCCACTCTCTGCTTTTCTTTGTTCCTTTTCATCTCCATTATTTCCTTACTGCTCCCATAGACCCTAGAGGTTCCATATTTTCTCCCCCGCTTCTGCTCTCATGCACTAATACAGCATACTATGTATGAAGACTCTTATCAAGAACTATTTTTGCGTACAATATATACATATATTTCTGTTCTTCATAGACAAGGTTTTCTAAGGAACTGGACCAGGGGTGTCAAACATACGGCCCACGATGGTGTCCAATCCGGCTCGGGGGATGATTTGACCAAAAATAAAAAAACAGAGATGCATCAGTCGACTGGCCATAAATCAGATCTCTTTTAAGCTTTATTTTGGCTGATCTCTATTCCAGACTTGCACACAAACTGCTTTGTAATATTCCCACACAAATGACATTTTGGGAAATTATTGCAAAGTCTGTAAACAGGACGTTAACACGCTGAAGACAGATGCAAAGAGCCAGACACAGAAAGCTCACTGTTTGCGAAATATATTGAAAAAATATTGAAATGGGGGTAGGGGTTTATATGAATGTATCTATGATAGGAACTAGGGATGCACCGATATGCAAATTTTGGCCGATACCGATAACCGATAATTCTTTGTATTTAAAAGCCGATAACAGATATATTGGCCAATAAATCTAAATCCAAATTTTTATTACATTTTTGAGAGCCTGATTATAAAAACAAAAGTCTCACCATTAAACCCATGCCCCAAGCACACAATTATAATGTTTTTTTTTCATTATAATTTTATGTCGTTTTTTATGTAGTGATTCCAATCATATTTCAAGCAATTCAAAACCATCATGCATCTGAAGGAAATAATACATTATTTATCGGCTTTAACATATTGGCCAATTTTCCTCCCATCTCATATTTTTTTCCATCATCATGTCCCTTTAGGGGCCCCATAGATATGCTATGAATATATTGTGCATCCCTAGTTTAATTAGTAGTTAATTACATCTATGCATTTTATCCAAAGCAACTTACATTGCATTCAAGGTACATATTTTACATTTTTGTCAGTTTTTGCTTTCCCTGGGAATCGAACCATGGGGTTGCTAGCGCCACGCTCTACTGTTTGAGCTACAGGAAAGCCGTACAGGAAATGCATTATTAAAAATAATTGGAATAAACAAGTCTTCCAACCCTCTTATCCAATCAGAATTTATAACCTTTTTGGTTACATTTTTTATTTTAAGGTGTCTTTGTTACACTGTAATTAACATGTACTTACTATATGGTTAGAATTAGGGTTTTGTTTAGGGTTATTTGCATGTAATTATGCATAATTTATAATTATTATTATAGAAAAATATGTAACAATGACACTGTAAAATAAAGTGTTACCACCTTTTTTGTTCTCATAGAAACCTGTATTTTTAAGACTAAATACTGTCATGTTCCCTTTAGCTCTTCACTTACTAAACACTTTAAATGTAGTGAACAGTCCTAAACCCCAATCACCAGTCCATTTCTTTTCTTCCCTCCTTCCTCGCATACATGACGGACCGTCCCACAACATCTTTAAACACACTAGAGCTTGGTGCGGACCAAATTTGACATCAGAGTTGGGTTTGTTTGGTCAGTGTGAGATTTATTTTCTGAACTCAGGTTCACACCAAGTAATTGAACAGTGTGAAAAAAAAACACCTAAACTTTACTTTGCCTCTCAAGGCCACGATATACTTCAAGTGAAATCGAAGAACGAACTGGTGTGGCGTCATTTAGAACAAATTCGGGCCAAAATTAAGTTCGTTGGGAGTTTGAAACGGTTTGCTCCAGCTGGTAAACGCCTTCGAACTACCATTGGTCCGTTTTGATGATGTAATAGGTGGGTGTGGTGCTGAGGCTCCGCCTTCTTTGACGTGGAAATCTTCTCCGGTTAATTTCTTCTGTTCAGACCATCGAGGTCAGACGCGAGTAAAAACATGAACACACTGGAGAGGTGATTTATAGTAGAAATTGAAGATGTAATTATAATTGAAAGCGACGCTGACACTGTTTGTTTTTTTTTGTTAGGACTATAAAGCTGCTTGATTTAAAGCAATACACTGAATAAAGTGGTATATAAATAAAAATGACGTGACTGGAGAGCCGATTTGCAGAGATTATCAGATGCTTTCTTAACTGCTGTTTTCTCATCGCTGTCATTTTTGTTGTGTTTATTTTGTTATTAATAGGAAAGCATGCAGCACATATTTACATATTCATCTAAACTTCGCATTTTTCTAACTTTTTACAAAAATAACTTCCCTGTGAGTATGTGGGGGTCTTCAGTAATGATTGTCTGGCAAGAATCAGGCTGTTTATCAGTATGTTTTTGCACAGAGGAATGTGAACCTAAGCTAAAGTAGATGCTGTTCATCAGGGAGAAATGACTTATCTGTCAGAAGAGCAGACTTGGCCTCTGTCTGCTCAGAGACAAACCTCGGAGGGAATGCTGAACATTTGGAATGCTGTTTTTGTCAAATGTTTGAGACACTAGACAGCTGACTACAACAAAAGTTAACCAGCACCCTGCAAAGCACTGTAAGGGTGCCAATTATGGTCTGGAAGGCATTTCTCACAAACCTAAAGATCTGCAAATACATCTTTTTGTAAAATATGTCACAAAAATGTTGTCTTTGGCATAGATCTCGTGTCTCTCTAAATCCTGTTGGGCTTATGTTTTTTTTTCTGCTTTTATGGATACTTCTGTGCAATGTTAAAGGATTTGCCGGCTTTCAGAGTGACAAATACGGGTATGAAAATGTATGTTTGGTCTTTTGCTTCAGGGTGGTGTACCTGCAAGTCAGCATGAACGAGGGTCTATCATTTATCACCAGCTCCGTGCACATAACCACAACAGAGTGTGTAAGTCTGACTGCAAACACACCAACACAACACATCCAGCCAAACTACAACTATTGTTTTTTTGGGGGGTATTGGTCTTATTGGTTTATTTAAAGGATTTAAATGATTAAAGGATTAAAAGGGATTTAAGGAAAAAAAAATTTTTTTTTTTTTTTTATATGCACACATTCACTCATATTTTCATCTGCCTAATATGTAAAAATTCAAAACGCTTCTTGTCACGTCAAATTCAGTTATGATTTACACAAATAATGTCATATTTTCAATTCAAAACAGTGAAATTTCATAAGTAGTTTGCATCACTCGATATTACTGTTGGTCGCTGAACGCTTTAATCGTAAAACAGTTGTCAAATATTAAATGTTTAGCTACTTACATCTTACAACGCACTCTTTCACTGCTATAACTAAAGTGTCGCGTTGGAATTCGCACTAACCCTAAGCCCCGCCTTCTTTGATTTGATTGGCCATCTCACTCATTCTGACAGTGAGGCAGACCAACCTAAAAATTGTATATTTTACTTTTGTCATCCTAGCAACAAACAGAGCGGTGTGTAATGGAGTACAGCAGAGCAGCATCAAGAATATCAAATATTGGGGGGGGGGGGCAATTTGGCCATTTCTAATTATTCAGGGGGGCTTGTTCCCCTCAATGTCTATGGTGGTTACGGCCCTGGCTCTTCACATCATAAATTATGAGTCCTAAACCCAAATCACCAATCACCTATGGCATCAGTGAATGTTTTTAGTTGTCACACTTATTTTACTTTAAAGGGGTCCTATTATGCTTATTTACATATTCATCTTTCTTTAGTGTGTAATGTTGTTGTTTGAGCATTAAAAATGTCTGCAAAGTCACTTTTGTAAGTCTCTATATCAGTGTCAGTGTTTCTGAACTCCCTGAAACGCCTCCATTGTAGTCTTGAGTTTTCTTTCGGGAACGAAAACGTCACAATATTCCTCATTTAAATAATTTATAAGCAGAATAAAGGGGCGTGGCCTGGTTGAGTTAGTTAGTGGTGTGTTGATACTCGTGGTTATGGTCAGGAGCGGGACATTTCCTAAACACGCTGGAAGCGCATGACCAATCAGAACACACTGCTGCAGTTGACCAATCAGAGCACAGTGTGCTTTTCAGAAGGCGGGGCTTATAGAGACAGGAACTAAACAGAGTGTTACTGACAGACTGGGAAGAGAGGAGCTGCAACAATGTAAAATATAGGAAAAATAACGTGTTTTTTAAGCATTCTAGTAGAGCCCAAAAACAAAGACTTTGTAAAAACGGATAATAATCCCCTCTAATTAAAACTAAATATAGCTATTATATATGATCGTAATTATGTTACATTATAAATCCTTGGAAAGTTTATAGGTGGTCTTTTACTTCGTAGCCCCTTATTTTTTTGTATTCTCCCCTCCTCATGTTCAGGTCGTCCCCCATCATCATTCTCTCTTCACAACACACCATCCCCCAACAACACACACATCAAGGGCCAAACCGCAGGGGTTCAGCACGTCCCCAGACATGAGCCCCCAAAAAATCCCGTCTCTGATTCTCACTGAGCAGGCTTCTTGCCCACAACCACAGAATAACTTTTTATGAAGCATTTCTTCTCTAAATACTTAGTGTGCTCTTCCCATTCTTTTCCCATGACATACTTTTTAACAGTGAGGTTACTCATAGTCATAGCTAGCCTTTTGATGAAAATGTCCTGTAGATTTAGTAAATATTTCATCATATTCATGTATTTGATGCCATTTTACATTTGACAAAATGTAATTTTTTAATAATATTTAAACATTATTTTGTCATGTAACATTCATTAATTTACACCATTTTACAGACAAAAATTATGTAATTTTTAATAATATTTAAACATTATTTTGTCGTAATATTCACAAATTTTACACCATTTTACATTTTACTGACAAAAAAGTAATTTTTAAAACATTATTTTAACATTATTTTGTCATGTCATATCCATTAATTTTACACCATTTTACTTTTAAAAAGGACATGCAATTTTTAAATAATATTTAAAAATTATTTCTTCGTTATATCCATTAATTTTACACAATTTTACTGTCAAAATGATTTTTTAAATAATATTAAGCCATTATTTTGACATGTCAAATGGTTTAAAATGAACAAATATAACATTTTACTTAATATTTCAACATTATTTCTTAGTCATATTCACTCATTTATAAACTATTTTACTGACTAAAAATGTGTATTTTTATATTTAATCCTTTTTTTTAAATGTAAAAACATTAATTAATGTAAGCATAAATCAAACAAATAACAGGTTTATCAACATAAACCAAATGAAGTTATTTTGTCAACAACGTATCGTTAGTGAAATTCATTGACAAAATTAAAACAAGTAACAAAGTAACAATCCCAAATAACAATATGGCATTATTTTTTTTGTAGGTGAAGCATAAAAATGTTTGCTTATCCCTCTCTTTCTCAAGCTCCCCCTCTTTCTCTGTCTTTTCCTGTGCAGTTTGATGGGACGATCCTCCTGATCACCCTGCTGGTGTTGTTTCTATTATTGGCTCTGTTGTTCATGTGGTGGTTCTGGCCGCTTTGCTGCACCGTAGTAAGTCATCGCCTCATTTACCATCTTAAATATCAGCCTTCATACAGTACGTTCTCACGACACATCTTCCAGTATTGTTTTAGTCTGTTAGCCAAGGCCTATGGATTTGCGGTAAAGACTGAAGTTGAGTGATTTAAGGTGGAAAATTGGTCAATTCATCTCAAATGAGCACTCACTGTGTAACCAGAGGTCATGATTTAACATGCTATTCTATCTTATGCATCACTTGTGTTTTTGGTCATGTGACTTTGATATGCCTGACTATTTCACACAACATCTATGATGTGTCTTTCCACAGGTGATCAAAGAACCTCCACCTCCTCCACCGCCAGAGCCAGTGAGTTATAGTTTTATAAGCTACAAAAGCATTAAATGTCACAGACAGATATTTGCTAAATATTTATGGATCCTCTAGTTGGCCATACCAGGGGTCTCAAAAGAGTTAGGGGGTCTGTGTAAAAGTCCAGAGAAAAAAAGTTCCAAAAATATAAATAAATCTTGTAAATAAATATATACTATATATAAAATATACAATATATCAAATAATAACAAATATTATTAATTTCATTATTATTATTATTATTATTATTAATTTGGCATTTTGACTATTAGTACTACTATTAATAATAATTATATTATTATTATTATAATTAATAATAATAATAATAATTAATAATAAATAATAAAACAAGTAAAAATCCCAATTTGACATCATTATAGATTTATTCTGCTCTGAAAACATTATTCAAAATTATTTTATTCTGTTGCCAGCCATAGTTAGTACTTCACAGAAAGTACTTTGTAACTACTTTCCAAATATTTTACACATATTTATATTTATTTTTAACAGTATAAATGAGTCTTTATATTAAAAAAAAAATCCATTATTTTTGGGGGGAACTAGAAGTGTGGTGTATATATGAAGTCTTTAGGAAAGATGAAGAGTGTGTCTCAGTCCGCTCCCTAGTTCAGAAGTGCACTAGTAAGTGAGGTCAGCCATATATCTTAATATAGCTGTTTTCAAAGTATCACTGTAGTTTAACTACTATAAATAAAGAGTAGCTTGTCGCCCGGAAAGCTACAGTTTCAAAGTGTGTTTGAGTGGATGTAAATTGGCCTTGTCTCATAATCTGTATTCGGTAGCAAATCCCATGTCAACATCTAAGCCACAGCAGGGTTAGAAGGAACTGAAATTTCTTAGTGTGAGATTCATGAAGAGACTTTAATGAAAACCATCAGATGACTGTGAGTATAACAACATCAACATGTCAAAAAAAAGCACTGGCAGTTTACTCCTGTGAGCAGATGTTTTGTACCTCTCGTGCTCCTTCAAACTACATAACATGTTTTTCCTCCTCAGGAGTCAGATGATGAGGACGGCATGCCAAAGAAGAAATGGCCCACGGTGGACGCATCATATTATGGCGGTCGAGGGGTTGGAGGAATTAAACGAATGGAGGTGGGCTTCCTCAAAAGAAGAAATCTGAGAAAAATGTGATCATTAACACATTAATAGGAATCTGTCAACTTTACTAAAGAATATATATAGGGCCTGAAACTAACTTTTTGCCACACCTGCCAATGGCCAGTGACTTAAGAAAATGCATTTGCCATAAATATATTTACTTTAAGAGCTAATGCACGAATCCAATGAATATACTGTTGAGCATGTGTTTACTTTCTCAACTGTTTACGTTCAGTTAAGGCTAGAGATGCACCGATTGCAATTTTCTTAGCTGATTTCAATTTCCGATTTTTTTGTAAGTGTTACTCGCCGATACCGATTTTCTTTCTAAGAGCTATACACTCACCTAAAGGATTATTAGGAACACCTGTTCAATTTCTCATTAATGCAATTATCTAATCAACCAATCACATGGCAGTTGCTTCAATGCATTTAGGGGTGTGGTCCTGGTCAAGACAATCTCCTGAACTCCAAACTGAATGTCAGAATGGGAAAGAAAGGTGATTTAAGCAATTTTGAGCATGGCATGGTTGTTGGTGCCAGACGGGCCGGTCTGAGTATTTCACAATCTGCTCAGTTACTGGGATTTTCACGCACAACCATTTCTAGAGTTTACAAAGAATGGTGTGAAAAGGGAAAAACATCCAGTATGCGGCAGTCCTGTGGGCGAAAATGCCTTGTTGATGCTAGAGGTCAGAGGAGAATGGGCCGACTGATTCAAGCTGATAGAAGAGCAACTTTGACTGAAATAACCACTCGTTACAACCGAGGTATGCAGCAAAGCATTTGTGAAGCCACAACACGCACAACCTTGAGGCGGATGGGCTACAACAGCAGAAGACCCCACCGGGTACCACTCATCTCCACTACAAATAGGAAAAAGAGGCTACAATTTGCATGAGCTCACCAAAATTGGACAGTTGAAGACTGGAAAAATGTTGCCTGGTCTGATGAGTCTCGATTTCTGTTGAGACATTCAGATGGTAGAGTCAGAATTTGGCGTAAACAGAATGAGAACATGGATCCATCATGCCTTGTTACCACTGTGCAGGCTGGTGGTGGTGGTGTAATGGTGTGGGGGATGTTTTCTTGGCACACTTTAGGCCCCTTAGTGCCAATTGGACAGCACCAGGAATATTAGGCTGCTGTCACTTTAAGAGTTTATGCACGGATCTAATACACTGTTACACAACATGCGTTATCTTTCTCAGCTATTTACGTTCCAAACCTGACTGTGTTTAACTCGCCATGACGGGCATTTTGACATAATTTTGTTTTGAAAATGTCTGTTCAAGTGCAAGAAGAAATGAAAAAGAGCTCAATTCAGTATTTGCATGCTGTCTAAGACGCAGGTTTTCTGGACGCACACTTAGTAACGCGAGTAACGAATTGAGTTCCATTTCTCGTCTTCTTGAGCTTGAATATTAAAACAAGGCTTAAACTTTCGTGAAGATGCAGCACTGACCCATCAACTGTGTCGAGCGTCATTCATGTTTGTTCACGTTCATGTTCCCACAACATTGCATTGTTAGAATTCATTAAAAATTTTACCGGCCAACTAGCGATTGACACTGTTTCATATACTTGCTAACACCGTCACAAAAATAGAAGCAGCAGAACTGTTTTCAACATTGATAATATTCATAAATGTTTCTTGAGCAGCAAATCATCATATCAGAATGATTTCTGAAGGATCATGTGACACTGAAGACTGGAGTAATGATGCTGAAAATACAGCTTTGATCACAGGAATAAATTACATTTCACAATATATTCACATAGAAAACTGTTATTTTAAATAATAATAATATTTCACAATATTACTGTTTTTATTGTATTTTTTATCAAATAAATGCAGCCTTGCTTAGCAGAAGAGACTTTGACCAGTATTATATATAATTAAAAAGATAATACTACTTATAAATAAAAAAGGAAGAATTTATGAAATTATGAAAATAATTTATAATTATATATATTAGTGCTGTCGATCGATTCAAAAAATTAACTTTTTTTTATTTTTTATTTTTTAAAAATTATAATATTATTATTTATTATAATTTTTTTCTGTAATTAATCGTAATTAATATTTATATATTATGTATTTAATCTTTTTTATTATCATTTTTTTCTGTAATTAATCGTGAGTTTTTAATATTTTTATATTGTAATAATTTCACACTTACACTCCAAATTAATGTAGAAACAACTTAAAGACAGTATATTTTAAATATTTGTTTTAATGGCATCTTTTTATGAATGAAGGCCAGTATCACTGACACTAATACTGATACTGATGTCTCTATGAAACATTAATGATAGACATTCATCATTACAGTGTAATTGAAAGCTATTTCAACATTTATTAGGCTGTAAAAAAACTACTTTTAATTTAAGTGAACTTGTGAACAATGAACAATCTTCACATGAACTCATTATAATAAATGTCATATTTACCTGTGGCTTTCCCTGTTAGACATATACAGAAATTTAATAAAGTTATCAAACACCTTTCTTAACTGCATAAATTATAAATTAAATATAGATTAATCATTATTAAAGCTACAGTTTTCTCTGTTCCCTTTGTTCTTTGATGAACATTAATGACAGACATCATTAGTGGCTGCTGTCGCTTTAAGATCTGCCGCTGCCGAACATGACGGCTCTGACACGCTGTCACGCGCATCTCGTTTCCTCTTTAATTTCATTTAAGACATTATTTCACTCATTTAAGAATGCTCTTATGAGAATACTCCACAAAACTGACATTTTGACATAATTGTGTGTGTTATTGTTTGTTCAAGCGTGAAAGAGAATTCGATACAGGTTCTCTTTTGTTTTGTCGCGCTTGAATGGTTTAAAAGCATTTGCATGAATAAGAGCGTGATCATATAATGTAACGCTAGCCAAATGATGATAGAAAAACGGATGCTGCGTTAATTGAATAAACTGAAAAATTATTTGCATGTTAACACGCTAATTTTGACCTAGAAGTGAAACATCAAAGCATCTCAAAAGAAAGCTGAACAAAACTGGAAACTGAAAGGCAAGGCTTTTTGCATTTGCTGAAGATCTGTAACAAGATTCAGAAGAAATGATCTAATGTTTTTGCCCTGGTCCAGGTTCGCTGGGGAGGGAAGGGCTCTACTGAGGAGGGAGCGAAGCTGGAAAAACCCAAAAACGCTGTCATAAAGATGCCTGAGCAGGAGTTTGAACCCTTTGAACCCAAGCCCAGAAAATCAGACAACAGGAAGCCAGCTCAAGACAGGAAGTGGTATTCTCCCATTAGGGTAAAGATGCTTTGTCATCATCATTATTGTTTATTGATGTTGATGCTGTTCAAAGCCAGTGTTTAACAGCACATTTCTCCTGTTCAGGGTAAACTTGATGCGATCTTGGCTCTTTTCCGCCGTGGATATGATCAAGTTTCACTTATGAGGCCACAACCAGGAGATCATGTGAGTATCCAGGTCTAGACGATCAAAGAGTCCTGGCTTAGCATTATCTTTCTTCCATAAGGACAATGTCAAAGCACACTTCTTCAACAACAAACAGTCTGACCAGTCTCAACCAAAAGCTTTCAAGGCGTTTGGATCTCATAAATCCATGTCCTGTGGATTTTTTGACTCATTCCTCTTCGCCTTGGCCAGACGTTTCCTTACCTTTCATTTGTCAACCCAGACCAGCAACGCCCCATCAGAGAGGCCTAATGGGTGCCAAGACACATCATAGGCACAGCTTGCCACCTGCATCAAATCAGTAGCCATAAAAATGAAATGAAACACAAGTGTAGACACTTTTCCAGACAGATAGACTGTGCTTTTAAAGGCCTGATGCTCACATATGCAGAGCAGCCCCATGGTTTGATTTTTCAATGTCAAATTGCAGGTTATCGGCTCTGTTGGATCGACATGATTTAGATTAATGCATCTTTCACACAGACGTTTTCATCCTGCTGGGATGAACTATCTCCAGGTGTTAGTTAAACCATGTGGAAGAAACTAGGGCTGGGTACTGACACACGTTTCACGATTCTATTCCATTTTGATTCACAAACTTGTGGTTCGATTCAGTTCTGATCGTGATTCAATTCACTTTGATATTGATTCATTTGGATGTATACAGTAAAAAAGGGTAAATAATCTCATTTATACAGGGAACCCTGTAAGTTGAAGGTTAAATTGCAAACATTTGAATTGCACATAGGAAAATAATGTTAAAAATATAATAATAACGTTTTAAATAATAACTTTTTTAAGATATAAATGTGTTTCTACTCCAATTTTTTTTTTTATATAAACATTTAAACTCAAGCTGTCATAACTTGTTTTTATGACAGATTTATTCAAATATACAAGAACAGGTTAAGTAAAAATATTATGAATATGTAATATAGTGCATATATTTATCAAAATGTGCCTCTCTAGAGTTTTTTATTTCAAGATAACCATTGAGATGGTTATTAGTTGTGTTTGGTCCGTGTACCTTCGGATAATTTGTTTTCTCATTTTTGTCTTCAAAACGGAAAAAAGCATTTAATTGAATGAACTGTTTATTATTAAATGAATGGTTTTCTTCATTTTCCCGTTTGGAAGACAAAAACGAGAAAACAAATTATACAAAAGTACCTTGTTTCCATCCAAAGTTGCGAGTTTAGCTTGTGTGTAAAATTGGAATATTGCATAAAACATTTGCGCCGTTTCCATCCCATGTGTTCAAGAGAACAAAATCGTCACTTCCTGGGAAATTGGTGCAAAATATCTGTAATAAAAATGGGAGTAGCTGCAATCGGTGAAGCCACTGTGGCTCTTTTTTCCTCCATCATAAATGACTTGCGTCTCAGAGCGTGCAGACCAAACGCAATAAACACTGTCTTGCGTTGGGATGCTGGTGTTTGGGAATACAATTGTGTGAGACACTTTTTGAAGGGGAATTAGACCCAACCGTTTTGATGACGGTTTCAGACATTTCAGAATGACCAAACCAAGATTTGAGATGCTGGTTACAGTCACATCCTTTGTTGAGGCAAAGTCACATGAGCTTTTTGTTGTGCATCGAGGGATGTAGTCTGTAAATGTTTTCATTGTGACTGGCTTTTCTGAGATAAATGTAATGTTACATGACGTTGCTTATCCTACGTTACTGGTCCTAATCAGCCCGGTGTGAGCGGGATTCAAACCGGGGTCTCTGGCGTGGGAGGCGAGCGCACCAACAAGGACGCTAAAGACACAGCCGCTGTTGCGTCTCTTGAGGCCAGGCGAGTGAGGTTTACACGCATAGCTCTTACTGGCCTACGTCCATTACGCTTATCCCCCTAAACCTCACTCCCATCTGGGTCAACTGCACCAAATGTAACTGGTTCTACTCGACTCGCTCCGAGCGGGATTTGAACCGGGGTCTCCGGCATGGGATGCGGGGCGTGCTAAAGCCCAAAGTATACCCAAAGCCCAAAGGCAGCGTCTGTGTCTGCACACCATCCGTGTGACGTAATTTTCGTCATCAGGAGAGTTCGCAGACTTCCGCACACCCCATCCATGTGCAGCCCAATTTTTGAGACTGCGCAGACGGTGCATGTACAACAGCGCATGCGCAAGAAAGACAGAAGAGACAGAAAAGTCACAACAATTGTACTGCACGTGTTGAACTCGGCCATCCACGCTCATCCGCAATTGAGTATACTTTGAAAGCTGCAAGACGGAAGTATACGGAAACTCAAGTACACCCGGTGCTTAACAAGGCTTAAAGACGCAGCTGCTAGCGCGCCTCTTGAGGCCAGGTGTGTGAGGTTTACACGCACAGCTCTTACTGGCCTATGTCCGTTACACTCACCCCCCTAAACCTTACTCCCATCCGGGTCAATGGCTCCAAATTTAACCGGTCCTACTTGACCCTCTCCGAGCGGGATTCGCATCGGGATCTTCAGCGTGGTAGGTGGGCGTGCTAACAAGGACGCTAAAGGCGCCTCTTGAGGTCAGGGGAGTGAGGTTTACAAGCACAGCTCCTACTGGCCTACGTCCGTTACATTTACAAGCTGTTTAGTAACTGAGGAACTGTGACAAGTTGACAGATTAATATTCTGTGCAGTGTGCATACAATGGCTCTTGTCAAGTTTTTGACCCAACTGGTTTTAATAGCCTCAAGCGAAAAGGTTGCATGACGCAAAGTTTCTTTGCAGAGGAATGGTTTTCACCTCCTCATCCTGTAATGGCATGGGCCTCTCCGCTGCTTTGTGGTTTGTGACGAGAGGGCTGAAAAATGCCCAGACTGACTATTTTCTCTCTCTCATTCTTTCGGAGTATGGAAAACAAATGAAACGGGCATCATTTCCTGTCTAAAATTGCATTAAGAGGACATAAAATGTATCCAGCAGTGCTTCTGCTAGATGAAGAACCCGCACCATCGCCATAAGTTGAAAACAAGGTCATGGCAATGCTTTTATGAGTTTCGCTCCGCCTCTCACCTAATGCAATTTTTCTCTTTCTTAAACAAGCAAATGCCTGTCACTTTTCATTTTTCTGTACTTTCCTCACATGTTTTGGCTTTACCTAGTGTGGAAACAAGGTTTAATGTTGTTTCAATTGAATTCCTTTGGTTAGGTTCGGAGTATGTGTGTGCATATGTTTGTCTGACGTCTATAGTGTATCATTATCTCTCCTCTGTCTGTTTTTCTCATTTGTGCCCTGGTTAAGCTCTCTTCCTCATGCCTCCGTGTTCAATCCCATAATGCACAGGGATCAGCTTTCCACTGGCTGTCTCAGAAGCTCTGACGTGAAACCTTGAAGTTTGCCTTTCGGTTTGCACAGCACCCACTTTACACCCTCTCTCTGGTGGAGGTTTGAGGATGAGGTCATATACAAAACGGCCACATCAAACAGCTTTGACATGGTCTTGAGACTGACTTCAGACTGCTTTATGACCCCAGCTATAACTGCTGTTGTGTCAGGGGGTCGTTTTCATTTGGCATATTTGTTGCTTTGCCATGAGGGAAGGACTATAACAACAGACGTCATTCAAAACACCTACTTCACCAGTCATTAAATAAGATTTGACATTAAGGTCAACTCATTTTACTTTCATAATGTGACGTATAATGAAACAGAAGATTGAACTGTAGGGCAGGACTTGAGTTTATCCATCAGGAATTGATTGGATGGTGAAAATGAGTCTCTGTATGACTGCTGGTTGGAGGAGATTGGTTATAAACCACAGTAATAAAATAACAGAGACTGATGACGTCAACCAAAAATGGGGGGGGGGGGGGGGGGTGTCCCCCTGTCAGGTTGTGGTACAATGAAAAAAAAAGGGAGCGAGGACTCAAATGCAAGAGGAAGTATTTATTAAATAATAACATAAGACAAAAACAAAACCCACGAGGGGGAAAACCAAACAAAACTAAACATAACACCAGGGTCAGGAAACATGAAGCCGGTCAGGGAAACATCAAACAGGGAACAGAAGATATCAGACAACGATCCAGCACAGGACTAAAGACACAAGGAGATTAAATAGGGGACAAACAAGGCAGGTAATGGGGAAGAACAGGTGGGGCAAATTAACCAATAGTCAGATAACAAGATGGGATGGGGTCAAGACAATAGACAGGAGAGCACATGACACAAGGAACACGTGACGAGCCATGTGCTCACACCTAAATGACAAAACACAAGCACATGCACAGAAAATAACAAAAACCCAACATGTGCTAAACAAGACAGACATGTGACACCCCCTTTGGAATAACATACACATGATTCATACACAATAAGACCAGAAATAATTAATAAAGTAAATAAGTAAATCAAAATTGATTGATTTCATGGTGTCATGCCATGTATATATTTAAGTGGATTGTGTTTTTAGAAATATTAAGAAAGTAAATCAAAATAGTTTGTTATAGTTTATTATAGCGCATATGAAAATAAAATAAATATACATTTAATATTCTTTTCATATGTTATATAATAAATATACTATAATACTATCCATCACATTATGAAAATAAAATTAATCATACACAATAGGACCAGGAATATTTAATAATAAAGCAAAATGATTGATTTTTGAAAGTTTTGATTTCAGTTATATTTATTAGATTATATATGAAAATAATATTAAATATAGGTAGATTTTTGGCTTTTTGAGCAGAAAATATTTAATATTCTTTTCATGTGTAACATAATAAATATAAATAAAGACAATAAGTTGTGATTCATGCACAATAAGACCATGAATATTTATTTAGACAGTAAACAGATAAATGAAAATACTGTATTCTGATTTCATTTTTTATTATTATTTTAAATATGTAAAGAGTTTTAAAGTGTATATAAGTTGGACTTAAAAAGCAGATTGACTTAAATGTATTTTTATTTCTGTTTTAGTTTTAGTTTTTATTTATTTCCTAGTAATTTAGTGCTTTAACTTAAATTTATTTGTTAAGGCAACATTTTTTAATTTTCATTTAGTTTAAGATTTTTAACTAATATTTATATTTAAAAAAAATTATTCAGCTTTATTTCAATTAACAGAAATGTTTTTAATAGTTTATTTTTTAGCTAACAATAATAACCCTGATTTCATATTGAATTAAATTATGTAAACTATGTAAAGCATATTAAATATATGTTTAGGTGGCTTATCTGTTTAAAAAAAGCATGTTTTCATTAGTTTTTTTGTGAAGTCCAGATGTTTTTTTTAAAGCAGGGTTTGGGGTTATGGAGGACTTTTAGAGTCTTTCCATGATGCATAATTTACAATTGTGGGTGATTTCATCTGCGGTTTTCACAGCGCTTCAGCCAGCTTGCGAGATCTTGTATGTGTGCAGTAGAGAGCTAAAGCAAGAACGGCTCAGATCTGGGTGTCACTACTGCACATTCTGGAAAATGGGACGAAGCAATGCTTGCGTATTGGAAATTGGCCACCACCAACACAGCAGATTACCTCACGTTGTTTCTCTTCTTGTTCTCTCCTCAGGGCCGATGTATCAACTTTACACGAGTGAAGGAGGAGGCGGCGGCGGCGGCGGCCAAAGCTCCTCCGCGAGCTCAAAGCCCACCTCCACCTCCGCCAGACTATCAGCCTGTTCCCAGTCCAGTCACCTCCCCTCCGAACAGCCCACCTCCGAGAGGACCCCCCCTGCCCCAACCTCCACCGGGTCCCCCGCCCGCCCGAGTCCCGCCCGGTCCACCCTGTCCCCCTCCGTCACGGGCCCCGCCCAGCCTCGATGGCAGACCATGAGAGAAAGATCCAGCCTCCAGTGCAATTCATCCATACAGCCAAACAAAATGCTCCTCTCGCCAAAAAACCACACGTGGTATTTATCGGTCAGGTTTGATTAGGATGTGGTGTGTAGTTTGTTGCTGGACAGCAAAAAAAATGTAAGAAAAGCAAAAAGTCGTGACAAAAAATTCAACTACTGAGTTTTCCATACGCAGATTAAGAGAATGACTGAAGTGGCTGGACGAATCATCGTAATTATTCCCATTGCGTTCTTTTGAACATGTACAAAGTGGTTTAAAGCACATATGAATCCTATGAGCTTTCGATATCATGCCAAAATGTCCAAAATAACCAGTATTAGATGCTATGTTATATTGTACAGCATCCTGTGCCTCTCCATTACATTTGTTTTTTTTTTTTTTTATTTTATGTCGAGTCACAGATTTTACAGTTGTTGAGTTGCAGGTTCTCTCAGGTGAGTCTCTGACCCGTACGAAGGTCCGAGTCGATGTGGCCAAAGGGGAATATCATAGCCTGTCAAAATGTAAGATGAATGCAAGTGTTGAATGTGTAAAGGCATTTCTTTTACTGTAGTATCGCAATTAACGTCTTACGCCGGGTTCAGACTACACAATACCAGCCTGATTTTGGCTCGATCCATTTGATGAAGGGTGTCGTGGTGATTCGTAAACGAAAATGGGCGCCGGGGCGTGAGAAACGATCTCCTATAGTGTGTCAGTGGACGAGAACTGATGCCGAGTCTGCAACGTCCCAACAGAAAGACTGTTTAATTTTTTTTTTGGTCCTCCATGGTACTTGTTTGTTTACGCTCTTGTGAAGTCACTAGTTCCGCCTTCTCGATGACATCACTCATATCGTTAAAGACGGCAAGCGATGATTGGTTGTTAAGCAACGTGTAGAATTTAGGAGTCAAAATCTCATTATTAGTGGCTGCGTCCGAAAGCTTAAAAATGCCGCCTTCGGATGACGCATTCCAAGCTAGGAAGGCATCAAGGCACGTCCGAATCCAATGTTAGCTTCACTTCCTGTCTCCTGAGATCCCTTCATCTGATGGATTTTTGAAGACAGCATAGATGTGTCCTTCACTGCCTTTGATATCCCACAATCCTGTGCGTTCCATTCAGTTACAGTTGAGCTAGAAAAGGAAAGATGGCATCTGAAAGTTGCGGTTGCTGGTCAGTTTGTGTGTAAATGTACATTTTTGGCCGCTGTCATTTCTAGCGAGAAATTACAATTATAGTAATGAAATATTCGCTAGTTCTCCCCAAAGCTCGCTCTATTTTGCTTTAGATCGTTGGTCCGAAATCAGTTTCGTGAGGTGCCTTTGTGCAAACGCTGCCTGCGAAGTCATTGCCTGATAAAGCAACAAGTCACTGCCTAAGCTTTCGGACGCAGCCAGTGGCTATCACAACAGACACAAATATTGTGTTGTCTGAACCCGGCATTAGTATGTCACAAGTTCTTTGGTTTAGGTAAAACTGGTGTGCAGGATTTGTCTCAAATCACTCGGTTGCTGGAATTTTGACTGATTCTCGAAGGTGCAAAAGTGGGATACAAGAATGTTTTTGACTCTTTATCTGGGTGAATCTAATGAAAACGTCCTGTGGCTAAGTTTATGCAACTGGCCACATGTCACATTTTAATCCAAAATGAAAAGAAACAATATATAGCCTATATTTTGCGTAAAGAAAATTAAACCTATTTTAAGGACCATTAAGTAGAGCTGCACGATTAATCATAAGGGGCCCTATCATACACCCGGATCAATATGACGGCAGTGTTTTTTGCTAGTTTCAGCCGGATGCAGTTGTCATTTTCACGTCCAGCGCCATGTTGTTTAAATAGCAAATGCACTGGCACATCTGTTCGCCCATGGGCGTGCTGGTCTGAAAACCAGGTGTGTTCAGGAGCATTGTTGGCGCGTTGATATTTTGAGGAACTGAAAACGACTGCGCCATTGACCAACACAAACCTGCTCTAAAGTCAATAGCGCAGTATTTTTTGTGTTATTTAAAGGGTGCGTTCACAATGCACAAACACTCTTGCTTATTACACACACGCAGCAGCACACACACATTTTTAAATAATAAAAATAAAAGGATTCCTCTCTGGAGAAGCGTTCAGTCATTCACTCGCAAAGTCTATCATGTAAATAGCGAATCCGCCATGGTGCGAGCGCAACTGGCTTTTAAAGGGAATGGGAGATGAGACTCTGATTGGTTTATTTCACGTTACGCCCAAAACACACCCATGATTTATTAAGAGACTAGGGACAACCCTTTTGGACCATTTTTCCGTCGTTACACTAGCAAAAGTGGATTTGGACACGCCCTAAGTGCACCTGCGCCATGCGCTACAGACCATGCACTCAGAACGGTAAAATATGGCCCAGTTATCATTATTTCTGTGTTACAGTAATTCAAATGATCACAGAAGTATTGGAATAAAAGTTTATAGTTCACTGATGTTTACAGTAGCGACCAAAATAGAGCAAATCTCCTTTTGAAAGTAACCAGGCGTTTTAAATAAAGATTGTATCAATTACGTTGATACACCAGTAGGTGGCAACAAGTGACTGTTAAATGTATTTGTCATTGAATCATTCATTTAAGAGATTCGTTCAAAAAAACACTGATTCATCCTGTAATGAAACAAGTGAAGTATTTATAAGTGAGTCATTGAATCATTCATTCAACCCATTAAAAAAAAAAAAAGAATAATTCATTCAGATTAATGAAACATTTTAAATAGACTGCCGCAATTTGTCAGAACCTCTAGTAAAGTACATGTTATTTTGTTTAGTTGTCTGTTCAGAATCGGGATCTCTGTTTGAAACCTTGATTTTTAATTTATCCAGAATCGTGCATCTCTACCATTAAGATGTTTATTATTTTCATGACAGTTAAGCACATATCACCCCACAATTCTCATTACCATAATGCATCAAGATTAGGTTTTTGTAAAATAAAAATGATTACCATTATTTTCAGTGGTGATTTTTATTAGATTATCAGTAAAGTGCAATATACAATACTGTTTGTATTTTTCTATAATACATTAATACAAATAATACAGCGTAATACAACTCAAACTTGCATCATTTGTACATTTTATTAGCAATAAATTTGAGAAAACTACATTTTCTATGTAATCAATGTAAAACATATGTAATATTTCCTTTTTTATTTATATCAGCATAAATTAAAGGAAGCACAACAAATATTACCATTATGTATAAATCCTAAATAGAGTTAAATAATTTATCATTATAAGAGACAGTACAGTGAGTATTTCATTTTTTTCATTACGGTAATGAGAATAGGGTGGCATCCTGAATGGTCGTCAAGATAGGCTTCTTTTTCTCTAAGCAAACAAATGCATTTTCATTTGTCCTGTGTTTTCTAATGATCCAGGCATGTTCTTGGCAGGTTTCATGTGATCAAGTTTGTAGATTATAAAGGTTGAAGCTCTATAAGCGAATGTAGCGTCAGGTCAGTTCTTGTCATGTTTTCTGTATTCCGCAGCTGTACTGTACGTATGTTGATATTCATCATGTTTCCTTTGCATTTCATCGTCAAACATATTGCAACTGCAGGGCAGTTCACAGCATTTAATTTATTATCCCCATGCCTGAAGGAAGGTACTTGAATATGACAAGGTGTCCTCTGTTACAAGCAGGACACTGTGCATGAAACCAAAAAATATTAAAATGGAAAAAAATCACTTTGCCTCAGATAACAGCCAGTGCCTTCTTTGTCTTTGTTAGTTTTTTTTAATTACCTTTCTTTTTTACGTCATTCAAGTATGATACAGTAGCACTGTTTATACTTTTGTTTTAATGAAAAGATTGGTGCATGAATTTTGTTTTCCCCTTTTTATCATTAAAAAGTGAAATATTGTTCAGCTGTGAACAAGCTAAAACTTTCACCCTCATTGGTTATTCAAATTAGGCATAATGCGGTCCAAACCAAAGCTATTGATGCCGACAACTGCAGTATGATGCTATAGGTTTGTGCTTTTGTTTGGATTTTGTTTATTTCATTTGCTTGTGGCAATCATTTGAAACATTGTGATCTGTACTATTCCACACAAAAATGTTGATACCAGAGTTATAAATCACAATTATATTGTGTTATGATGTAATAAGTGTATTAACAACAATACTGATGCATCTATTGAAAGGCTCATAAAGTTTACTTTTTTCACAGTATTAATAAAGGTCGACTTTCAAGCTTTTACTGCATTTGTCTGGTTATTGGTTGTTCTATGTGTAAAAAGTGAAGTGTAACTGCTCACAAGACCCTCCTTAGATTGAATTAAGCACCTAAAGCTGCTTTTGTGGCCTTTGGAAATATAGTTTGCTTTGTTTAGGATTGCTTTTATAATGCAAACTGCTCAGTGCAGTGGCTTTGGTGGATGTGAGTTGAAGAGCAGCTACAAGTGTGTTTACATGCAATGTCTTGCTATATATATACACTATATCGGCAAAAGTTTTCGGACGTCTGCCTTCACATGCACATGAATTTTAATGACATCCCATTCTTAATCCGTAGGGTTTAATATGGAGTTGGCCCACCCTTTGTAGCTATAACAGCTTCAACTCTTCTGGGAAGGCTTTCCACAAGGTTTAGGAGTGTTTTTGGAGAAGGCCTGGCTCGCAGTCTCCGCTCTAATTCATCCCAAAGGTGTTCTATCGGGTTGAGGTCAAGACTCTGTGCAGGCCAGTCAAGTTCCTCCACACCAAACTCGCTCATCCATGTCTTTATGGACCTTGCTTTGTGCACTGGTGCGCAGTCATGTTGGACCAGGAAGGGGCCATCCTCAAACTGTTCCCACAAAGTTGGGAGCATGAAATTGTCCAAAATGTCTTGGTGAAGCATTAAGAGTTCCTTTCACTGGAACAAGCCCAACCCCTGAAAAACAAGCCCACACCATAATCCCCCCTCCACCAAACTTTACACTTGGCACAATGCAGTCAGGCAAGTACCGACTCAGATAGAGAAGCGTGATTGGTCACTCCAGAGAACACGTCTCACTGCTCTAGAGTCCAGTGGCGGCGTGCTTTACCCCACTGCATCCCACGCTTTGCACTGCACGTGGTGATGTAAGGCTTGGATGAGATGCTCGGCCATGGAAACCCATTCCATGAAGCTCTCTACACACTGTTCTTGAGCTAATCTGAAGGACACATGAAGTTTGGAGGTCTGTAGCTATTGACTCTGCAGAAAGTTGGTGACTTCTGTGCACTGTGACCCTCAGCATGCGCTGACCCCGCTCTGTGATTTTTCGTGGCTGAGTTGCTGTTGTTCCCAATTGCTTCCATTTTGTTATAACACCACTAACAGTTGAATATTTAGTAGTGAGGAAATTTCAGGAATGGACTTCTTGCACAGATGGCAACCTATCACGGTACCACGCTTGAGTTCACTGAGCTCCTGAGAGCGACCCATTCTTTCACAAATGTTTGTAGAAGCGTCTGCATGCCTAGTGCTTGATTTATACACCTGTGGCCATGGAAGTGATTGGAACACCTGAATTCAATGATTTGGAGGGGTGTCCCAATACTTTTGGCAATATAGTGTATGTATATATATATAATATATGACCACAGAGGACCATCTTCTGATGGCTACATCCAGCAGGATAACACACAATGTCACAAACCTCAAACGTTTCTTTTTTAGTTCACTAAACTCAAATGACCTCCACAGTCACCAGATCTCAGTCCAATAGAGCAGCTTTGGGATGTGCTGGAACAGGATATTCACATCATGGATGTGCAGCCGACAAATCTGCAGCAACTGTGTAATGTTGAAAACAGGTGTGCTTTAATATTTTTTGGGAACCTATGATACTTTTGCATGATTCATTGAATAAAAAGTTCAAAAGAACAGCATTTATTCAAAATACAAATCTTTTCTAACAAAGATTCAACACATTCTTGCTGAATGAAAGTATTAATTTCTTTTTTTTAAAAAGCTGGCCCCAAACTTTTGAATGGTAGTGTATATTGTTACAAAAGATTTATATTTTAAATAATCATGACAATATGGAGCAGCTTGTTGAATCTGTTCTGAAGGCAATATGTAATAATATAAACCTTTCACTGCCCTTCATAGGTTCATAGAATTTACTCTGGGTCTCCCAGCAAGGTCTAAATCTTGTTCTCGTGGCTTTTAGACAATAATCCATGGGAAATGAAAAGTGAGCTAAGGGTGAATGTTGATCAAATAAGGTTTTTCCCTAATGGAAACAGCATATAATGGAAGAATGAAGAGTTGGTAATATGAAGTAACCTGAAATGCTTGCACACATTTTTGGATATATTGAAGGTGTCTGTCTTGTATCTTGTTAAAAATCTGTCTGTTTTATGGTGGGGTCAAATTGTAACTGTTAACTGGAATTTAATTTGTTTTATAATCTATACAATTTCAATTTATACAAAAAGAAATTAGGTAAAAACAACAAATCTCATATTTACTCCTCATTAATCCTTTCCAAAATATGATTTTAAAACTGTACTTAGCTATTAAACATAGTTTTTTCATAAACTGTGAATATTATGAACAGTATTGTAAGTTTTAAACTACAACTTTTAAACAGAAAAGGTGTGGAAGCAAATGCCACTTTGTTTGATTTTGATTTTCACATTCATATTATATTACATGTGACCAGTGATATTTTAGTATTATTGATACACTATTATAGTTTTATATAATATTATTCATATACTAATATTTTTATATAATATTTTGAATATATATATATATATATATATATATATATATATATATATATATATATATATACAGTTTTATATATTTTCATTTATTTGATATATTTTTATATATTTTAAATATGAGGGACGAACAAAACACTAAACTTGGTTAAAACATCTGGCAAAATGATTTGCTACAGCTACAGGTTTTATTTTATTTTTAATGATTTCATCATTTTAGTTAATCATCTGTGTATTTAAGTTCCTGCTTGTTTTCTGTTCAGCGGTCTGGTATTGTCTGTGCTATGTGCACACTGTTTCACATGTTGGCTCATTTTGAATAAATAAAACTTATATTTACCTTATCTTTGTTTTCATCTTCCTCGGACCCCAGCATTTATATTCATTCATTACACACAGACTGATATATTTCAAATGTTTATTTCTTTTAATTTTGATGATTATAACTGACAACTAAGGAAAATCCCAAATTCAGTATCTCAGAAAATTAGAATATTGTGAAAAGGTTCAATATTGAAGACACCTGGTGCCACACTCTAATCAGCTAATTAACTCAAAACACCTGCAAAGGCCTTTAAATGGTCTCTCAGTCTAGTTCTGTAGGCTACACAATCATGGGGAAGACTGCTGACTTGACAGTTGTCCAAAAGACGACCATTGACACCTTGCACAAGGAGGGCAAGACACAAAAGGTCATTGCAAAAGAGGCTGGCTGTTCACAGAGCTCTGTGTCCAAGCACATTAATAGAGAGGCGAAGGGAAGGAAAAGATGTGGTAGAAAAAAGTGTACAAGCAATAGGGATAACCGCACCCTGGAGAGGATTGTGAAACAAAACCCATTCAAAAATGTGGGGGAGATTCACAAAGAGTGGACTGCAGCTGGAGTCAGTGCTTCAAGAACCACGCACAGACGTATGCAAGACATGGGTTTCAGCTGTCGCATTCCTTGTGTCAAGCCACTCTTGAACAACAGACAGCATCAGAAGCGTCTCGCCTGGGCTAAAGACAAAAAGGACTGGACTGCTGCTGAGTGGTTCAAAGTTATGTTCTCTGATGAAAGTAAATTTTGCATTTCCTTTGGAAATCAGGGTCCCAGAGTCTGGAGGAAGAGAGGAGAGGCACACAATCCACGGTGTAAAGTTTCCACAGTCAGTGATGTTTGGGGTGCCATGTCATCTGCTGGTGTTGGTCCACTGTGTTTTCTGAGGTCCAAGGTCAACGCAGCCGTATACCAGGAAGTTTTAGAGCACTTCATGCTTCCTGCTGCTGACCAACTTTATGGAGATGCAGACTTCATTGTCCAACAGGACTTGGCACCTGCACACAGTGCCAAAGCAACCAGTACCTGGTTTAAGGACCATGGTATCCCTGTTCTTAATTGGCCAGCAAACCCGCCTGACCTTAACCCCATAGAAAATCTGTGGGGTATTGTGAAGAGGAAGATGCGATATGCCAGACCCAACAATGCAGAAGAGCTGAAGGCCACTATCAGAGCAACCTGGGCTCTCATAACACCTGAGCAGTGCCACAGACTGATCGACTCCATGCCACGCCGCATTGCTGCAGTAATTCAGGCAAAAGCAGCCCCAACTAAGTATTGAGTGCTGTACATGCTCATACTTTTCATGTTCATACTTTTCAGTTGGCCAAAATTTCTAAAAATCCTTTCTTTGTATTGGTCTTAAGTAATATTCTAATTTTCTAAGATACTGAATTTGGGATTTTCCTTAGTTGTCAGTTATAATCATCAAAATTAAAAGAAATAAACATTTGAAATATATCAGTCTGTGTGTAATGAATGAATATAATATACAAGTTTCACTTTTTGAATGGAATTAGTGAAATAAATAAACTTTTTGATGATATTCTAATTATATGACCAGCACCTGTATATATATACCAGTCAAAAGTTTCTAAACATTAATATTTTTAAGGTTTTTGACAGTCTTTCATGCTCATCAAGCCTGCATTTATTTAAACAAACACAGGGGAAAAAACGGTAATATTGTGAAATATTATTACAATTTAAAATAACGTTTTTCTATTTTAATATACTTTTGAATGTAATGTATTCCTGTGATCAAAGCTGTATTTTCAGCATCATTACTCCAGTCTTCAGTGTCACATGATCCTTCAGAAATCATTCTGATATGATACAGGTATTATCAATGTTGAAAACAGGTGTGCTTTAATATTTGGGAACCTGTGATACTTTTGCATGATTCATTGAATAAAAAGTTCAAAAGAACAGCATTTATTCAAAATACAAATCTTTTCTAACAAAGATTCAACACATTCTTGTATACATTTTTATTTTTTTTTAAAGCTGGCCCCAAACTTTTGAATGGTAGTGTATATTGTAAAAGTATCACAGGTTATAAAAAAATATTTTCAACATTGATAATAAATCATCATATTATAGATTTCTGAAGGATCATGTGACACTGAAGACTGGAGTAATGATCACAGGAATAAATTACATTTAAAAGTACATTAAAATAGAAAAACATTATTTTAAATTGTAATAATATTTCACAATATTACAGTTTTTTTTCTGTATGTTTGATCAAATAAATGCAGGCTTGATGAGCAGAAGAGACTTCTTTCAAAAACATTAAAAACAGTAATGTTTCCAAACTTTTGACCGGTACTGTATGAATATATAGCATAAGGGCAGATGGTGGAGGCATCAATCTGCTACACGAGAAGGATTGGGGGAAGTCAACTTACTGTAGGAAGAGGGTGAACAATGGGAGGTCTTTTCCTCTGTGGAATTATGGGAACACTAGGAATGAGGTGTGGCAGATCACATGTGCTGTGTAGGCAGACGGGATCTCACACAGCACAGGTGGGAGAACAGCCGGATTTAAGGGTGAAGAATGAGAGAACAGGGAATGACGGTCACAGAAAACATGCACTTACTGACGTGTGAGAGAGGAGAACCATTTCTACAGAGGACTGCTATATTATACATGGGTCTTTGCAGATGTATATTACATTGACTGGACCACATGACTTTGATTTGACAGACTTATTAAAAAAATAAATACATTTTGTGACCAGTTAGACAACCTTACACCACAGGAACTGTTTAAGTTATATAACTGCTCTGCCGATCCCTTTTCACCTCTCATATGCTGCACTGTAATCCTGAATAAGTTGGCAAAACTCAAAAAATTCAAAATTTTAAAGTTAAGAAATTCAAAGTTTAAGTAAGCAGAACTGGCAGGTTTTTATGTTGTACTCGTACATTTTATCTGCTCTTAGCTTGAAATATTTGATTAAGCTAACTCATACATATCACTTAAAAGGCACAATATGTAAGAATTTTCTAATAAAATATCCAAAAACACTTGCACAGTGTGATTAGGCTACATTATATTAAGGTGACCAGATTTCTGAAATGGAAACCGGGGACATTTCCTATTTGAGTGGTCAAAATATCACTAAAATCTAATTTGTTATTATTTTTTAATTAAAAAACAGGGACAATACATTTTGAATTTTTGTTGTTGTTATTGTTGTTGTTGTGGGCTCCCTATATTATTATTAACATTAATAATTATTATGATTTAGTTTGATTATTAGGATTTTTGGTCTGGATTTAATACAATTCAACGCACCCGCAAAAACAAAACAAACAAAAAAACAATGAAAACAGTTAATAGTAACCATTGTAAATAAGCAGTTCAAAACAATATTATAACATGACTTAACAAAAACACATTACAAAAATAAAACAACATAAATATGATAAATAAAACTATTTAACAAATATTTTAACATTTTAAAATTGTATTTAATATTTTACAAGTTTATAATATATAAATTACTTCTTTTTTTTTTTACTTCAAATGTATTGTTACGTTTGTGCTTGAAAATAACTCTTACTATCCTTAATTAGTCTTGTTATTTTAGGCTTATTTTAAGCTAAAAGTATGTGTATTCTGCACATGTCCTATTTGTTGCAAGTGTAACGTTAACTGTACTAGTGGACTCAATTCACTCGCGCATGCGCTGTTGTACGGACGCGGACGGCCGAAGTGTACTTTGGCCTTGAGACAAGCAGGCTTTGGGACAAAAGGAGAAATAAAACAAGGATCAATATCAGCGTGGCGTTTTTGAGACGAGAGAGCTTCGTGACAAACTTGGACTTGACAGAGACAAATATTTATTGTACATAATTCTTTGTGGGTTATGCTGATGAAATTACACATACCGTTACAGTTATAATGCACTTTGTTTGTACTTTTTATCAAGTCTGGTGACCAAGTCTATGGCGGTGAAATTAAATACAGTATGTGGTGCACAAAAATATTTACTTGCAAATACTGTGGGTTTGTTCAAATTAACTTTTACTCATGACAGTTTCGAGTGTTATGACAAAGCATGCTGGGAAATAGAAATCCCAGCCCAGTTTCAATTCAATTTACATTATGCTGGGTACACACGAAAAGATAATCGCTGCGATTTTGGGATTTCTCCCCTTCCGACAATCCTAGGCAAAGTCCCGACTATCTTGATGGTTCTACAGATTATTTTACCAGATTTTTTTATTTAAATGCAAATGAGCTGCTGCTCCCTGCCCCCTTCCAGTGGCTCCTTTACACAAGTTTAGGATACAACGTTAACAACAAAACAGGCGAATCTCACTCAGCCTAAATGTCAGAAATAACCAGTTGCAGAGCAGCCGTACATGTTTGAACCGGAGTCGGACACAGATGAGAGACTCTTGATGAGAGAAGAGGTTGACACTTTTAGACTGCACCTGGATGTTTCTGAATGGTCATTGAATGCATTTATGTAACGTTAGTTGTTGTGGAGTTACGTTGATTCAACTCATCGACTAGCATGTACCGTAATGTTAATCTATAAAAAAAATTATTGGTTCTCGTGTGAAAACGTAACACATCCGACGCCCGACTATGCAAAGCATAATAAATGTGAGTTTATGAATTACGCAGATGGTGAGCGTTTTCGGGATAAAACTAATGACACAGCTCTAGTCTCTGTGAATACAGTCAGAGATGATGGTAACTTTAGCCATATTAGCCGGACAGCATTCTAGAAAGCTCATTCAGAAAGGAAATTCACAAACATTCACAAAATATGAAGTGCCATCCGTCCTTGTTAGAGCACGAAGCGTTGGTTTTGACCCATCCTACAGAAACAACTTTTTTGCAAATCCAGTGTTGTACTGACCCTCATTGGTGAAGCAGTCATGCGTAAAATGATTTGCGCAAATATATAACATTTTACCAACATTTTACCGACATTCTTCAGCACATTTTCTTCAAAAAACATCCAACAACAGAACATTTGTAATGTTTTTGTAGTGCAGACATTCTCGCACTGATACAGCGAGTAAACCGAAATGGCGTCTCTGTGCGTCTCACTCAGGGGCGTGTCTATGCTAAAAGGCAGATCATCAGCAGTCATGGGCGGGGTTTCCTTACTCTTACGTAGGACTAGGGGAAATATGAAATGTTTTTTTACCATTATAGGCTGGTTGTTGGTGGACACACATTTGTGTTCAAACACCTTATAAAAGTGAATTTTGCATAATATGCACCTTTAATTTAAGTTTACTAGCCTGGATGCCAGCCGAACCTAGCCCCGCCCACAACATTTGAGGTCGGGAAGTTCGGTCTGGACTTGATCCGTTGTGGAGCAACTATGCTCGAACCAGAGCTGTTCGGACCAATCAATTTGTCAGGGCGGGCTTTATACGATGATGGACAGATGATCAACAGTAACGTAATCATCCACGTCACCAAAGAGCGTTTGGGTTGAATTTGTTCTAATCCTTCGTATATGCATTCACCTTTACTATTTCTCTCAAAAATTATGATCGTGTTGGAAAGTACTCTGTGTATCCTGAAATTCTTTTCATAACACCGGCAAAGATCATTTACACTCATCATCTTCTTCTACTTCTTCCAGCGTGCGTGCAGTTGGGTTCTGTTGACAACTATGCGTTGCTCAACATGCGTCACTTACTCCGTTGCTCTGATTGGTTGTAGGTCTATCCAATTGAGTGTAGAGGCATTTTCTTTCCTGGTTCAGTTGAAAAACACCCCATAATCACAGCCCAATGGAGCAGTATCAGACTCATATTCTGACTACAATCTGAGTATGACGACGTCAGACATCATAAGTTTACCATACTCAAACCAATGAATTATTCTGAGCATTAGGGATTACAGTGTGAACAAAATGATCTGTGGAAAAGTTTGTCCTTTCTGCATGTCTTATTTAGCGTGTCTGATAAAGGGTTTGAGGTTTTGCCATTGCAACAAATATTTGTGCCATTCACACACATTTCTTTAAAAATCCTAATGGTGCGTCACACAAAATTCCAGTGATTTATGAGCTCTATACTGAAGCTTTGCCCTTGATGCAAAACTGGAAACAATTAAATACTCATTATTTGAAAAGGAAAACTGAAGGAAAGCACAGCCATTGCGAACAGGGCTTTATAAATGACAAACGAAGCTCTGCGTTTCACCAGACAGACACAATAGCAAGCCGTTATTTTTTCCGGTTGCCGAATCTGAGGCCTGTTTTTGCAGACGCCAAATATAAGGTGACGACCGTCTCTCGCTCTCCTTCTACATCTGTGGTCACACGCAACAGCCCGAGCTGTAAATCCCCCCCCCCGTCTTTGTTTATACACAGCCTGACCGCGTCCACCGACACTCAGTGATATTTTTCTGCTCAAAACCCCCGGGCCAGTGGAATGTGCTGATTGTCAGGCTTTTTGGAGCCATTCTCACATTGCAACCCCATCTGAACTTCCCTCACCGAAGCTTCCCTGCACCACTCCTGCTCTCCTTATTCCTACTATTTGGATGCCCTTGTCTCCAAGGTAACACACAAAGACACAGATGTTTCTCGGTTAGCCAAAGCAATTTGTGAGGACAGACGGAGCGCAGAAGACAAGTATAGGCCTTCGACATGACTGTAGTCTGACGAGACTTTCTGGACTGAAAACACTGTAATCAAGACATGACATGAACCCTGCAGAAACCCTTTACATTAAGACATTTGCATAATGTCTGGATTGTCTTGTGATCTATATATGAAAATATTTACATGCAAGTCTCTGCTTTTTCCTGTAAATAACTGCTCAATAAAAGCAACACTGGAAATGTCTGTGATCTTGGCCCAGCAATAATTAAAAAACACTAAATTCATTTACAGACTTGAGTTGAGTGCGTTATTTAATGGCATCATTAAAACTCATGATGCCTTTTTGTGTGTGTCAATAACACAGAGTGTTTGAGATGAAGAAAAGTGTGCCAAATGCATAGAAATGTTTCATGTTTTTGAAAAAAAATTATATTTAATAACTGCACAAATGTCATGTAGTGTAACCATCAAATATGTATACATCTTCATATTATCATATATTTTTAATATTCATAAGTTATGTTTAAGTTTTTTTTTTTTTTATATCATAAATAAGTTTTTTGCAAAGTTGCACCACATGACATTTTCTCAACTAATCTTGCCTTGTTATAAAATGGTCAAATTATCTGATAAAACCTGGACAATAGGGGTCATCTCTATGTCATTTCCTGTTTAATGTTTTTTTTTCTGTATGTTTGTCCATGTTGGTTTCATATATTTTTGAAAAAACGTTTGAAGCATATTTTAATGTTTAAAAATTAAACTGTAAAAATGTCATGTGGTGTAACCATCAAATATGTTCATGTTTACATAATATATTTGTGTGTACTGTGTATACTTATTATATATATATATATATATATATATATATATATATATATATATATATATATACACTCACCTAAAGGATTATTAGGAACACCATACTAATACAGTGTTTGACCCCCTTTCGCCTTCAGAACTGCCTTAATTCTACGTGGCATTGATTCAACAAGATGCTGAAAGCATTCTTTAGAAATGTTGGCCCATATTGATAGGATAGCATCTTGCAGTTGATGGAGATTTGTGGGATGCACATCCAGGGCACGAAGCTCCCGTTCCACCACATCCCAAAGATGCTCTATTGGGTTGAGATCTGGTGACTGTGGGGGCCATTTTAGTACAGTGAACTCATTGTCATGTTCAAGAAACCAATTTGAAATGATTCGAGCTTTGTGACATGGTGCATTATCCTGCTGGAAGTAGCCATCAGAGGATGGGTACATGGTGGTCATAAAGGGATGGACATGGTCAGAAACAATGCTCAGGTAGGCCGTGGCATTTAAACGTTGCCCAATTGGCACTAAGGGGCCTAAAGTGTGCCAAGAAAACATCCCCCACACCATTACACCACCACCACCAGCCTGCACAGTGGTAACAAGGCATGATGGATCCATGTTCTCATTCTGTTTACGCCAAATTCTGACTCTACCATCTGAATGTCTCAAAAGAAATCGAGACTCATCAGACCAGGCAACATTTTTCCAGTCTTCAACTGTCCAATTTTGGTGAGCTTGTGCAAATTGTAGCCTCTTTTTCCTATTTGTAGTGGAGATGAGTGGTACCCGGTGGGGTCTTCTGCTGTTGTAGCCCATCCGCCTCAAGGTTGTGCGTGTTGTGGCTTCACAAATGCTTTGCTGCATACCTCGGTTGTAACGAGTGGTTATTTCAGTCAAAGTTGCTCTTCTATCAGCTTGAATCAGTCGGCCCATTCTCCTCTGACCTCTAGCATCAACAAGGCATTTTCGCCCACAGGACTGCCGCATACTGGATGTTTTTCCCTTTTCACACCATTCTTTGTAAACTCTAGAAATGTTTGTGCGTGAAAATCCCAGTAACTGAGCAGATTGTGAAATACTCAGACCGGCCCGTCTGGCACCAACAACCATGCCACGCTCAAAATTGCTTAAATCACCTTTCTTTCCCATTCTGACATTCAGTTTGGAGTTCAGGAGATTGTCTTGACCAGGACCACACCCCTAAATGCATTGAAGCAACTGCCATGTGATTGGTTGATTAGATAATTGCATTAATGAGAAATTGAACAGGTGTTCCTAATAATCCTTTAGTTGAGTGTATATTATATACTAATATATATATTATATATGTAATTTCCTACTTTATGGTTTGTTTTTGTTTGTTGGTTGTTGTTTTTTTGCATGTTTCTCTGTGTTGGTTGGACCACATGACTTTGATATAAATAAATATTATATATATTATTATATACAGTCAAACCAAAACTGATTCAGACAGCAGATATAATGTTTTACTAGTGTGTGCAGGAAACTATAGTTCATTTCTGTAAGTGAGGAGAGCAAAATAAAATAAACTGTGACATATTACACACAAACATTCTTCATACAGTGACTACCAGTAAAATTTATACAAAATTAAGACCAAAATGATTCAGACACTTTGACCTGACCGTGTTTTGCTGAAGTGTTTTTTCTTTAATTGCTAATGTGACCTTTGACACCACAGACCGAACAAAATGAAGCATTGCTTGGTCATTGGTTGAGCTAATTTGGTATTATCTAATCGTGTACTTAAATCTAACAGCTGATTGGTTGATTGTAATCCATTACATCCCTTTCTATCAAAGTTATCTGACATTATCAAGATGAATTTGTTCTGACACAATTTAACTCTTGAGTTCTTGTCATATTTTATTACCATTTTCTAAACTATAGCGAATAAAGTGTGATAATGTGAGAAAATGGTGAAGGTGTCTGAATACAGTTTGGTTTGACTGTATAATATTACATATAAATATGTGTCAATGTATGTTTCAAATATTTGAACAAAGCTATAAGAAATAGTAATCATTTTAACTTTGTTTCTAAAAAATAATATTATGCAATACTATTTAATAGTATTTAGTACTTTTCAAGAATTAAATTCTTTTAATGTGGCATTTTCTTCATTTTTATATCAGAACAGTTGTATCACCCTGACATTTTTTTTACTTTATGAAAGTCAAAATATCTAAATGAATTTTAATTCAGAAATTAAAATCATACTCATCACACAAGATCTATATTCAAGTCATTGTATGTACAGTATGATGCTAAGACAAATGAACTCCCTCAGATGCTTGATGAATAATATGTTGAGTATAATGCTGTAACTGCTAAGCCATGCTGAGTAAAGCGTTTTCCTGGACTGCATGTGCCGGGCCGTCATGCAAACGTGGCACCCTCCTCTGCCCCCTCCTCTCCTCCCACCCCTCCTCCTCCTCTTTACTGGCAGCGCCAGACCGCCGGGGCCCCGGGGGCGAGATCTGTGGCGGGGCCCCGCTCTCATGTCACTGGGCTTGCAGAGATTACGCTGACTCCTGCTGGTCAGAGGAGGCGAGGCGCTGGCCCGCTCCAGATGTCAGCCTCAACACCAGTCTGAGGTCGCTCCCAAGGTTTTTGGGGTTTGATGAAAAAGAATGTTCGAAACAGCAGAGAAATCTGATCCCAGATCTGCTGTGTGAATGTGCATGTGAAAACTGAGTGTGAAGACTGAATGCACTGTGGATGAAAGAAGCAAAAGAACTGGACCATAAATGAACTACAGAATTTGCCTTCTGTCATCAGAACTGGATGTCTCTTTCTTTGTTAAAACTAAATTAGAAGTTTTTTTATGTTGATTGTTATAATCGATATTTATTTATTAAATCGATTCATTTATTTATTTATGTTTGGCATTAGAAGTTTTTGGGGCTTGATTTATTTTATATTCATGTTTATAAAGAGGCAAAAAGGTTTTATTAGGTTTCTATAAAATTGTTAGTTTTTGCCAAAAAAAAAAAAAAAAAGATTGTATACTTTAACAATTCAGGTATTTATTTATTTTCTTTCGAATTTTTACATTTTCAGACCAGTATTTTATTTATATTTTTTAATAATTGTATTTATTTGTTTGTTTGTTTATTAGTGTGTGGACAGTCATTTATCTGCAAGAAAACAACATTAAAAACTATAAACTATATTTATACATTTTTACTATTTTTTATTTTTTTGTGCATGTATGTGTTAATCAAAAATAATATATATATATATATATATATATATATATATATATATATATATATATATATATATATATATATATATATATGTACACAAAAATAAAAAATAGTAAAAAAAATATTTATATATACATTTTATGTGGTGCACAAAGAATGTAGATGTTGGGCTTTAAATGTTCAACTTCGTAAACCCATAAACTTTCATTATGCAATATGACTGCCTGGAAATTCTGCTAAACATCACCTTTTGCATTCCACACAAGTTTATAACAAACCACATGAGGAGGAGTAAATGATGACAGAATATTCATTTAGAGAGCAGTAAAACAATGTTTCTAAGTAGTATGTTTAGAGTGAAGATATAATGTTTATGTTATGCAACCATAAGCATTTCAACATGTCAGCAGATTTATTTGAGAGCATGAAATAGCCCTTAATGAAGAACATGATGATCTTTCCAGTAATTAAACTATACAGGAAGTGTCAATCACATTCAGACGAAGAGTGTTGCTGCATTTCTGAAAAAAATTGCATATGGAAACATTGGGTGGTTGTCAGTTTAGAGTATATCTCTAATCATATTATTCCAGTGGAGTGACATGCCTGCTCAGACAGGACAGAGAGGACTCTGGGATTATAGTGCTTTAAAACATACAATTACTGGCAGATTTGGCCTCTTGAAGCAGCATGGGGTGCTCACTTAAAATAATTAAAGCCAGGAAGCATTAAGGTAAACATTCTCATTGTGTCTACACTGCACTTCATTTCACTGATGTATTTCGGAGGTGATCACTGGTCTACTTTAAAGTTAAACTAGTTCTTTCTTCTGTTGAACACGAGATATTTTGAAGAATGTTGGTAACTGGGCCTAAAACGAACACTCGCCAAGCGCCAAATGCGGGTAAAAATCTGTGTTGGCGACTATGTGAAATGGTGTCACTCTGCAGTAAAAAATTTTATGAATTCTAACAATGCATGAGACTTCGAGCGAATACTAAACTGAGCTCTCTTTCACGTTTTCTTGCATTTGAGCGGACAAATTCACACAAAAAATAGCGAGTATCCTAGTAAACATAATCGGTTATGTGTTAAGTAAACGTAACCAGTTGAGAAAGTAAACACGTGTGTCAGTATCAGTATATTGGATCCGTGCATTCGCTCTTAAAGTGACAGCAGCCTAATATTCCTGCTGCTGTCTGTTTTTTAATGTTAATCAAACAGCAAAGGACAAAGAAAAAAAATCACTCTCTGCTCTTTACTGAATAACTTTTGTAACTTTAATTAATTAATTAATAAGGATGTTTAATTTATACAGTGTGATTTTACATTTGCTACTTTATTCCATTTCTGTACCTGAAAACTACTTTTCATTTGCATCTTTGTTCTATTGTATTTGTGCTTTTGCTTGTAATTTGATTATTTGTTCTTATTTTATTACTGACTGTTTACTTGTCTTTAATGTTTTAGATTTATATTAATTAGGCTAGTAGTTTTAGCTGTGGTATTGAAATTGTAATAGAGAATTGTGAATTTTCAGTGGTATCTCATATTTTGGTGTCATTACTGCCTGTTTTTCCAAAAAACAATTGGCCGGTAAATTTTCTGAAGTCACTGGCCATTGGCAGGTGTGGCAAAAAGTTAGTTTTAGGCCCTGGTTGGTCACCAGACAGTTGATGGTAGCCATTGACTTCCATAGTATGAAGAGAAAAAAATACTATGGAAGTCAATGGCTACCGTCAACTGTCTGATTACCAACATTCTTCAAAATATCTTCTTTTGTGTTCAACTGAAGAAAGAAACTCATACAGGTTTGAAACAACATGAGGGTGAGAAAATTACGACAGAATTTTCATTTTTGGGTGAACTACCCCTTTAAGAACTAGTATGACCAACTAGCAGTTAGTTAGGCATAATCAGTTTTACTTTTCAGTATCAAATTAAATAAATCTACATTTTTATGTAACTGACTTAAAAAAGTTGTCTACTGACATTATTTATGACATCCTCGTCAAACATTACAATGCTCATGATAACTTTTGGTAACTCTACAATAAGTAAATCCACTTCACCAACTAATTACTCTTCGGCAGCGATGCCATAGAAAGCTAGCGCAAACACAGAGGTTCAAACACAACATTCTGCGCACTTGTTTCTCTGGCGCATTAGGTCTGTACACTTTCGGTTGGTGTTTAGTGTCTTGCTTTAAGGTTGCTAGGGTGTTCCACATAATTGTTTACTTGCTTAAGTAAGTTCATATTGAAAGCTGAAAGATGAGAGAGATTATTGTGTGAAGTTGATATTTGGCTGGAATGCTCTGGCAGCTTGCAAGGGGTTCAGATGTTCTGCCTCTGTGGCCTTTCTGTCTGGTTTACAAACCTCACTAAACCAGATTAAATGCGTCCAATGTACTGTGCACCACCCGCTGGCATGTGTCCCTCCTAAACCTAATCTGGGACAAAATGTGTGTTAGTCACATAAGCCACATTTATCAGCTTTTTCAAATCGAAAGTTAAAGTGTGTCATTTTTAAAATGCTAAAATATCCTGCCCAAGCTTAAAATGCACAGACACATATATGTAAACCATTTGTTGGTTCTTTTCCCATGAAAAGCATGAGCTCTGTCTCTCTCTGTGTGTGCTGTGTTTGTTTAAACATCCCAACCAGCCAGACGCCAACAACACTGGCTGAACCAATAATATGAGTCTGTTTGTCTGACCAATGGCAGACGGGTTGTATTGAGGAAACCTGTTTGAAAGCATTCATTATTTTTGGCAGTGATGAAAATTACATTTTAAATATTTTTTGAATACAATGGCTGACAAATTTTTTTATAGATAGCATTTTATGTAATACACTAAATTATAGCTTGATTGGAAATGATGCACAATAAAAATGTGCTTCACAAGTGATATTTATCTTCATATTTCTTCTTGTTCTCAGTCACATACATGTTTCATATTTACATCTCAGACATTATTACGGAGAAAACTGTTGGTTGTAATAGAAATCATTATATACAAACACACTTCTAGAAGTGCATTTGTGAGGTCAGGTACTGATGTTGGACGAGAAGGCCTGGCTCGCAGTCTCCGCTCTAATTCATCCCAAAGGTGTTCTGTCGGGTTGAGGTCAGGACTCTGTGCAGGCCAGTCAAGTTCCTCCACACCAAACTCGCTCATCCATGTCTTTATGGACCGACGCTTTGTGCACTGGTGCGCAGTCATGTTGAAACAGGAAGGGGCCATCCCCAAACTGTTCCCACAAAGTTGGGAGCATGAAATTGTCCAAAATGTCTTGGTATGCTGAAGCATTAAGAGTTCCTTTCACTGGAACTAAGGGGCCAAGCCCAACCCCTGAAAAACATTTCTTTCACAAATGTTTGTAGAAGCGTCTGCATGCCTAGGTGCTTGATTTATACACCTGTGGCCATGGAAGTGATTAGAACACCTGAATTTAATGATTTGGAGGGGTGTCCTAATACTTTTGGCAATTTAGTGTATATATGTGTGTGTATATGTACATACACACAGACATGCACACAAATATATATACATATACACCGATCAGGCATAACATTATGAAAACCTTCCTAATATTGTGTTGGTTCCCCTTTTGCTGCCAAAACAGCCCTGACCCGTTGAGGCATGGACTCCACTAGACCCCTGAAGGTGTGCTGTGGTATCTGGCACCAAGATGTTAGCAGCAGATCCTTTAAGTCCTGTAAGTTGTGAGGTGGGCCCTCCATGGATCGGACTTGTTAGTTCAGCACATCCCACAGATGCTCGATTGGATTGAGATCTGGGGAATTTGGAGGCCAAGTCAACACCTCAAACTCGTTGTTGTGCTCCTCAAAACATTCCTGAACCATTTTTGCTTTGTGGCAGGAGCATTATCCTGCTGAAAGAGGCCACAGACACCAGGGAATACCGTTTCCATGAAAGGGCGACATGGTCTCAACAATGCTTAGGTAGGTGGTACGTGTCAAAGTAACATCCACATGGATGGCAGGACCCAAGGTTTCCCAGCAGAACATTGCCCAAAGCATCACACTGCCTCCGCCGGATTGCCTTCTTCCCATAGTGCATCCTGGTGCCATGTGTTCCCCAGGTAAGCGACGCACACGCACCCGGCCATCCACGTGATGTAAAAGAAAATGTGATTCATCAGACCAGGCCACCTTCTTCCATTGCTCCGTGGTCCAGTTCTGATGCTCACGTGCCCACTGTTGGTGCTTTCGGCGGTGGACAGGGGTCAGCATGGGCACCCTGACTGGTCTGCAGCTATGCAGCCCCATACGCAACAAATTGAGATGCACTGTGTATTCTGACACCTTTCTATCAGAACCAGCATTAACTTCTTGAGCAATTTGAGCTCCAGTAGCTCGTCTGTTTGATCGTACCACATGTGCCAGCCTTCGCTCCCCACGTGCATCAATGAGCCTCGGCCGCCCATGACCCTGTCGCTGGTTCTCCACTGTTCCTTCCTTGGAGCACTTTTGATAGACACTGACCACTGCAGACCGGGAACACCCCACAAGAGCTGCAGTTTTGGAGATGCTCTGACCCAGTCGCCTAGCCATCACAATTTGGCCCTTGTCAAATATATATATATTTGCATAGTTTGAAATTGAACATCTGGGTTTGGTAAAACAAAATAAACGCATTTTGAAACAGCAAAAATAAATTATAAATGCATGCTACAATACTTTAGTGTGACCTTTTATATAACAAAAATAAAAGCCGAAATAAAAGTTACCCCATAAACTGTCAGTCTGAGTTTTCTGATCTGAATGAGCAGTTGGTGAGTCAGGTGTCATTCTTAGTAACATGCCAAGAAAACAAGCGATTACTCTTGTTGCCCCATCCTCCTCCTCCACTGACTCACACCCACACGCCAACGGCTCTCTGAGCTCTGAGCGGCTTTTCTCCGTCTATTCTGGACGGATCTTTCTAGAAAGGAGCGTTCTGCTCAACAGTTGTGACCTTCAAATTCTTTTACTGTGCTAAATTCAGGAGGCATTTACCAGTCTCCCCAGATACAGAAGAAAATAACACAACAGACATTGCCTGAGATCTGGTGTGCGATGACCTCATTATTACTCTGTCCAGCTGGGAAAATAGAAAAAAAAGGAACCTGATACTGGAATTCAACAAAAATATGACCGATTTCAGGGAAAGTGCATAAAACCCTGGTAATTTCTGATCCCAAGCTGTAAAAAGAAATGTTCACACATTTGCTATTCTTCTAGCAGATTCTGAAAGAAAGAGAAGTTTTTGGTAGCTCTCTGGAAATGGCATGAAAACGGTGAAATCGAGGCTGCACACTTTTGCTGCCAGCCGCACAGATGTGCCCATTCCGGCTGTATTCGGCCCGTTGGCTTGTGTTTCAGGCACATGTAGAGCGTTTAGAGAGTGTGGGTGGGAAGATGGTCATAATTTCCAAAGAGGAAACAGAATAGCTCAGTTACAGCAAACTGAGGGAGTTTTAGTCCGGCTGTCGTCCATTCCTAATTTGATGAAGCCTCTTCGCACCATACACAAAGAGATTTTCTATTAGACATCAAGTGTAGCAGTAGTAGAATTGTTTACCGCACAAAAGTACATAAAAACAAACATTGAAATTTATATTGAATAGGACTATGCATTTATATCCATATGCATTTATAACGGCATAGGGCCATATGCAATGATTTATAATAGGAAAATTGTCTTTATATTGACTGTTTGGTTTATAAATATCTCAGAATTTCATTCAATACCCTTAGCAGCCAGTAAATCACTCTACAGAACACACTGTGATCGGCACAAATCATGTTAATTGTTATTTTCATTGCAAGTGAAGTGTATTTAATGGAGCCAGGGTTGTAGTTTCTGTTATCTTGCATTATTATGTTGAAGTCTGTCTAACTTGTGTTACTTGTAATGTGTACAACACTGGCAAAAAGGCTGAGCGTAAAGAATACGCATAGTTAGAAAATTTGCATCGTGCGCACTTTAGCCATACCTTAGCATACATGTAAAAAACTAAAGCCACATCCACACGAAGCCAGAGCTTTCCCTATCCGATCTTTTTTTCCCCTTGTCTCCAGAAATATCTGCGTACACATGAAACCACCGATACTGACTCAAAACGATGTAGTATACATGCTAGACCATTATGTGGCGCTGTAATTCTGCCACAGAAATTACCCGAATGCTCAAAAGAACGATAAAAAGACATCACGCAGAAATTCCTGTTATCCTTATCATTAACGAAGTTTGTAAGTCTGTTTTTTTTTTGTTAATTTATTAATTTTATACTTGTTTTTCATTTTATGTTATTTGTAATTATTTGATGTTTATTTATCGTGTTATCTGCCATGGAAGCCAGCGAATTTATGCACATGCAATGCAAAGTATATTTTTCTTTTTTTTTTTTTTATGACAGATGGTTTGGCAAGATAGGACCCTATTCCTCGGCTGGGATCGTGCAGAGCCTCTGAAGCCCTTCCTTTGAAACTGCATTGATTTGGACCTTCAACCGTTGGTTGCCATTGAAGTCCATTATATGGAGAAAAATCCTGGAATGTTTTCTTCAAAAAACTTAATTTCTTTTCGACTGAAGAAAGAAAGACACAGACACCTTGGATGAGATGGGGTGAGTAAATTATCAGGACATTTTCATTTTGAAGTGAACTAATCCTTTAAGTGACTGCATTCTGATTATAAACTAAGTATTACACCATTGATGCTGTTAAAGCTCCCTCAGGACATTGAAGATACTGACACAACAACAAGTGACATTCGACCGGAAGTTTTCCAGCTGGCTCACATTATTGCGAAAGTTCTTAAGAACGTTCTGAGCATATGGCCACTGTCTTGATAATGTCGGGTATGTAAAATCTCTGAAGTGACTCCCATGAGCACAAAATGTTGCCGAATGTTGATCTAGAGTGACGTGAAAGTCGCATATGACTGTTCAGACTGAGGTCGCATTGCAAAACATCCTGTATCAGATTTAGGAACACATAGGGAAGTGGCACACATCGGAATTAAAAAGATCAGATTCCATGTGGTTTGTGCTGTTCACACTGTCATGACAAAGACAGATCTGAATCACATGTGAGCAAAAAGTCGGATTTGGGCCACATTTAAATGCAGTCTGAACGTAGCCTAAAGAATCAAAAAGCTGGATTTGCACACCTTCAGCTGACAGAGCTCACTATCCTGACACTGAGAACATATACAACTTCATATAAAACACAAATCTGGTGATTTAGACCTTCTAGAGGATATAAACGGGAATGTGAAAACGTCCCTCTCTATCGAGCGCCTATGAGCGGGAATCAGAAGAACACACGGCTCCTTGTGAGTCGACATCAATGGAGGCTTTTTCCCAGGCTTCCAGTGCGATGAATGCGTATTTGCTTATGTGTAGGAGAGCGTGGCCAGTCTATGAATGTGTCATTGAGATGCAGCACACTGTTACACACACTACACTTCCTCATCTCTTCTGGCAAGAAGCTTTTTGCTTCTGGCTGAGGCATTTATCTCATTAGTCATCATTCCCACCATCGTAGGGACTTTTTTGGGCCGCAGCTGATCCTGTTGTGTTTTACTGCCTCGCAGGCAGATTGTAATCCTCACCTGACCTGGATCATTACCACCTCACAGGGAACAAGGGCTGATGTTATGTAAGGAACCACTCCACGGTGAAAGGCTTATTTGCAGTGAACCTGATCCAGAGGCATTTGGTGTTTATATTCATCGCATAAAGAAACACCCAAATATGGGCATGGGTCATTCACATGATGTCCAAAGAAAATGCATTATTAGTTGAAAAATATCTGCCAAATCAAAGTCATCAAACAAAACTTAATGTCACAGTCAATAAGTTTATTTAATTTGATATTAGGTTAGTTCATGTTAGGTGCGAAGGCACCTATTGTAATCGTTGGCGTTCTTATTATTATTCCGTGTCCGCTCTGGAAGTCTATGGCTGCCCATAGAACCGCTAGCAGAAAGTTATGAAATTTGGCACACAGATAGAGGACAGTCTGAACATTCACCATGGCAAATTTGGCATTTCTAACTCAATCCCTCTAGCGCCACCAACTGTCCAAAGTTGCACTCATGTTTATGCTAATTCAAGTCGTCACCTTTATTTATATAGCGCTTTTTACAATGCCGATTGTTTCAAAGCAGCTTCACAGTGTTAAACAGGAAAATGATGCAACAGAATTTGACTCGGCTGTACAGCCGCTCTGGAGAAAATTGTGATGTCATCCAGCTAATTTCAATTATCATATAGTGTCAATGCGGGCAGATCAGTAATATAGTTGAAAATGTAGTGTCCCCAACTGAGCAAGCCAAAAGACAAAGGCGATGGTGGCAAGGAACCAAAACTCCTTCAGGAGAAAACCTTGGGAGAAACCAGGCTCAGTCGGGGTGCCAGTTCTCCTCTGGCCGACGAACAAACAGTGTATGATTATGTCAGAAGTCATATTCGATCGAAAGATATTCGAAAGATTGGAGTCATCACGCCCGGAGACGGGTTTAATGAGGATGTCGTGTCGATGCGGCATTTACAGGGGGGAGTTTAATTGACACGGTCTCTGCAGACACTGCACGCCATGTCTGGGCGCAGGTCCACCATCTGATCTGGATACGGCCCGGATCCGGCTGACTGCAGTAAACCTTGGGATAAACAGAGAGACTAACATTAGCGTAGATTCTTCTTATGATGTAACGAGTACATCAGGTGTTATGGGAAGTGTTCCCGGTTCCGGCTGACCTAGTTAATGCAGCCTAACAATCATTTAACTGATTTAAATAATATAAATTGATAATGTTCTATGCGTATGCCATAGTAAAGAGATGCGTTTTTAGTCTAGATTTAAACTGACAGAGTGTGTCTGCGTTAAGAGCTCGCTCAAGTACTGGGGAGCTAATAATTTTTGAAGTGTAAGAGTTAGAAACAAAATAAAATAAAAAAATTCCTCTAATTCTTTGGGTCAAGACGATTCAATTGCACCCTATGACGTCATTTTCCGCCATGAAAATTTTGCCGCCATTTTGAATTTTCAGAAAAACCTACTTTTTCTAACTCCTCCTAGGCCGTTGCTCTGATTTTCACGAAAATTGAACCAGATCATCTTCAGACCACGCCAACATAAAGTTATGGAATTCAAATAGTTTCAAGTCAAACTGTTCTCGAATAATGCGCAAACAATTTCAACAAAGTGCTCACCAAAATGAACGTGAGGTCAACACTTCAGCGTATTCTGGGCAAACTTGGTGTGTGTTATGACAAGCATGACCTGAGGCTACCTGCACAGTGCCACCTAGTGGTCAGGAGATATGAAAAATTGGCATTTTGCATATAACTTATGAACGGTTTGGCCAAAAACCACAAAACGGGTCTCTTTAGATTCGGTGAGTCGAATGATACCCAATTTTCCCACATTAGCCATTTTGGGTGTCGGCCATTTTGAATTGTGTCTCAAAATTATATATTTTATGAACACACTGGCGTATCGTTACGAAACTCGTATTCGGCACCATGCCCTGACAGTACTCAAAAAGCTTCGGGGCAAAATTTATAATGACATTTTCAAAAAATGCTAATAACATTTGATTAAATTAGCCTATTGTAATGAAATCAATAGATTCCTTGGGTCATACCGAGGACAGAGATACAAATTTTGTCGTATTTGGCCAAATTTCCTGTCAGCCATTTTGATATGCTTTAAAAACCTACTTTTTCTAACTCCTCCTAGACCTAGAGTGTTTGTCTGATTTTCACCAAATTTGAGTAAGAGCATCTTCAGACTGTGGCAACAAAAAGTTATAGATTTTGTGTCGATAGATGAAACCACTTTCATATACCGCATCAACAAATTTGATGGCATGATTCCAAAATGACTGTGAGGCTGCTTTTCTACAATGCTTTAGCATATTGACACCAAACTTTGCATGTGTAATTGTCACCTTACTCTAACCACACCACAATTTTGTGACAGCGCCACCTACTGGTCGAAAGTGATAAACCATTAAATCACATTACTAGTGATTGTAATTATCATTTTTCAGGCATTTTGTCTTTAATTGCGCATTGTTGGCATTTTTGGCTTGACTTATGTGTTTGTGCTTGGCCCCGATAATGGCTGCTTGCAGCTATATTTTAAACTTGAAAATAATGTAAATGTTTTTTGAAACCATCCTAAACCAACATGAAAACTTGTCATGTTTTTAACAAAAAAAAATATATTTTTTTTTAAATCATGGACACTCATATTTGTCATATACCTCATAAGTACAGACTCAAATTGACCATATGCACAAAGATCTGTTTATTTAATGATCTATACATTTAAGAAAACCTCCACATCTTTTCCTAACCAGATTTCCTAACACTAACAGTCAGCTGAGGTCACATCCACAAACATCATTATAATGAAAACCATCTGGAAATATCAATAATCTACCTGTTACAAAAAGTTCTGGTAAAATCAACAGGAGAGAGGAAGTGCATTCGATGTCCACTGGGACAGAAGAGGACTGGCCTGCATGTTTTCTCTGTGTAGAAAAGGGTGTGTGATGCCAAAAATAAGGATAAAATGTAACATTACTTCTAGCCTGCCTTTTTTTATTATCATAATATATCATTCCACTTTATCAAAGCCAGAACAAAATCCAAACACACATGCATGAGTATTTCTTTGCAAACACTGCCACCGTGTGGCTGAAACTGGCACATTTGCAGTTCAAAGCCGAAGCGCAGCAGGTTCTTCAGAGTGGCCGTCAAGGTCAAAGCGCGTGACCTTTCTCAAGCCTCGTCAGAAAGATGCAGAAACAAACAAGGGAGACTAAAAGGTGAATCAGCAGTTTTTAAGGCGGGTGAGGTGAGGCAGCTCTGCAGGGACTCCAGCAACACCTCATTCGCTCCAGACTTCCAGCATTACAGGAGTAATTCCAGAACATCCTGTGCACAACTAAACTCACCGAGCTGCACCTATGAGTGTCCATTCCTGTTATTCTAGTTTCAGTCTGGTGTATTATAGGCTAGTTAAGGAAATAATCCTTATTTACTTATGAGTCATATGTAATAATATTTATAATGATTTATTTTTTATAAATAATAATAATTTAACTAAAGATTATTGAATATCTTGATTTTTGAAAATAGTATAAAGAATTTCCTAACTAAATGAAACATGAATTAAATAGGACATTTCTAAAAACTAAATTATATATATATATAAAAAAAACACGTTATATGAACAAAAACTTGTTAGATGCAATTAATCAGTTTGACAGCTTTATATATATATATAAATATAAAAAAAATCACATTTATTAATTAATGCTAGGAGGTCCAGAGAAAACTATAACAATTATCATTCTAAGTCGAGAATAGAGAAATCCACATTATAGCTATATTTCATTTAATAATTATTTCATATAACATAACTATAACTTAAAATTATATTGAATATCTTGATATTTGTAAAATATTTTTAAGTTAAAGTGTTTTTGAAAATAGGATACAAGTTTATCAACTTTTTTTCTTACTATATCTAGAAATAAGTAACTATAACGATAAAGTTTTAATAATCGTTCTAATTCTATGAGAATAGCAAAGATCACACACCAGCAATAACGATAATGGCAACATCGGTGGAATCGATGCACACACACATCCAATCAGAATCCACTTTAAGACCGATGCTGAAGGTATTAAAATTCATAACCTTATGCATCTTTCATTTTAACCAGTAAGAGGTACAAAACATGACTGCTTTCAACACATCAACATCAGGAAGTGCTGCCTTAAAAACGTTGCTTTAGTACAGTTAAGGTCAGACTAACTCGTCCTAGACTCATAAAAACCCTTAAACTGATCTGAGAACATGATGAAATGATTAGCAGTTTACAGACAAACCTCTGTTTGCTTTCCCAGCTGTCATTTTAATGGACAATTAAAACATCTGAAAAACAAGTTACTTTTGTGAAACAGGCCGTAAGCACATTTAAGTATAAGAATTGCACACATTTTCTCTCTTAATATACAGATATTAATCTATGAAGAAATTCACATGAATTCCTTTTAAAGGTTTATGAAAGTTCATGTATTTTGTAGGTGGGACACGCACACATGTAAGCCTGTTTCTGCCACATAAGGGGGATAAATAATCATAATTATGAGATAAAAAGTCATAATAAATGACATTAACATTCCCAATTAGAGGATACTTCAACAAAATTTAGATACTTTGTCATAATTATAAGAAAGTCAAAATTGACAAAAAAAAAAAATCATAATTATGAGATTAGAAAATCTCCCTATTAGGAGATACTTCATCACAATTATGAGATAAAAAGTCAAATATGAGTCTAAATTGACAACAACAATTATGAGATTAAAGTTTAAATGACATCAAAACACTTGAAACTGACAGTCAAAATTGAAAGTCGTAATTATGAGATAAAAAGCAAAATTATGAAACAACGTTGAAATGATGAGCTACTCTTGACAATTAATTTTCAATGACTTATGTTCTTATCTCAATTTTGACTTTTTAATCTCATAACTATGACTTTGCATCTCATAAATTTGACATGTTTTTATATAATTATTATTTACCAAAGCATGATTTTTCCTCTTATGTGGCAGAAACGGGCTTCCATACCCACAGGCCCACAGCAGGCTCGAGTAAAGCGGAATGGCTTCTTGCAAATCTGTGATTTGAAAGACAAACGTCCAAAGCGAGTCTCCTGAAACCGTCCCAACACAGCAGGGCGAAAGAGATCCACATGTATGGCTTCCTAACAGCTTCCTAAGTCAAATCTGGAAACATTATACATACATTCAAACAAATATAAACAATACATGAAGAAAACATCCATTGACTGCATGAATGCAGGAGAATTGTGTTGTGCCTAGAAAAAATAACAGCAAAAACCATTGTGATCATAATCAGCACACATACTGCATGTAAAACATGCTGATAAACACAGCATACAGACCTACACCAGTACTGTCACTATAACCATTTGATTATCTTATAACTTTGTATATTTCCATTCAATATTTTGAATATTACAAACAACTTATTCTGAAGCAAATGCCAGTGAGAGAATAAATATCAAGGTCTCCATCACTAACAGCACATGTTGTCACAGCATAAGGGTTTCAGATTGTGCTGACGAAGGCCAGGAGGACTGAACTCTCCTTCAGACAGCCGGAGGTCACAGCTCCCGCCGCTACCAATCTGGGAAAAAGCTAACAAAGTGTGCAGGATTCGAGTTGTACACAACATTACTGTGTACTTTCTTATCAGAGCATGTAAATCAATGACGCACAAAAATTATGACTGAGGTACTGAGTGACTCTTTATCCTGAACAATGATCGGAGGTTTTTGATGCCGTGTTGTTCCCACAGGGTATGTGCTTTACGCTGCGTGCGACTTCTGGGAATATTCCAGGTTAGTTTACCCAAAAATTAAAAGTGTCATCTTTTACTCATCCCTCATGTTCCAAACCTGTGACTGTCTGTGTTCTGCAAAACACAAAAGAAATATACATAATGTTTTTGTCCATATAATGACCAATCCAAAACAACATTGGAACCCACCGACTTTCATTTTATGGACAAAAGAAAAAGAAAAAAGTTAAAATTATGAAAAAAAAATAAACATCTCAAGTTTCACATCACGATTAAGATCAAACGCTAAATTATCAGCCAAAATTGAGAATTCTGACAAAAGAAAGTCAACTTATGACTCAATTTCGACAATTATGAGATAGTAAAAAATATGACAAAGTCAAAATTGAGATGTTATGTTTCATGTCATAATCGAAATTATCAGCCAAAATTCTGACAAAAATATCAACTAATGTGACTGAATTTTGACAATTATGAGATATTTTTACTATAGCATACCAAGTCATAATTGAGATGTCATAGGTCAAATAATTGAGATGCTATGTTGCACATGTCATAATTGAGATAAAAAGCTAAATTATCAGTCAAAATTAAGAATTCAGACAAAACTATCAACTTATGACTCAATGTTGACAATTATGATAGTAAAAATTGACATACTAAGTCAAAATTTAGATGTCAAATAATTGAGATGTTATGTATGCATGTCATAATTGAGATAAAAATCTAAACTATCAGCCAAAATTGAGAATTCAGACAAAAATATCAACTTATGACTCCATTTTGACATTTATGAGATAGTAAAAATGATCAAAATTTAGATGTCATAAGTCAAACTTTTGTCAATTCTCAATTCAATCTTTTTAATCATTTCACTTTTTATCTCAATGACTTGTGTGAAACAAAACAACATTGGACCAACATTCAACATTTTCAAAATATCTTTTTTGTGTGACAGAAGTCAGTCGGTCATACAGGTGTAGAACATAAGAGTGCGTAAATGACAGAGTACACACACATACATAACCTTTAAGATACTGCATATGGTCAATTACCAAAGAAAACCCCACATAGACTTACATTGCAAGTGGTCGTTTACTATACAATACAGATGAACTGGAAAAGCTTAACTTGTATTTAACCAGGAATATTCCTCAAATGAAAAAGAAAAAAAAAGCAATTTGGAGGGGGAAAGGAACTGCTATTTCCAATGATAAATGAATGTGATTTAACTCAAGCATGAAGGCTAATGTGCACCAGTGTGTATCTTTTACAACAGAATACAGAAAGCAACCCAGAGCAATGGCGTGATAGAAGAGAGACGTATAACGAACACGGCAGTTCTTGGGAGACTCGGGCTAATGAGGAACAGTTGCCGTTGAGGTAATGAGCTGTTTCTAACCGGTGTGGGGTGCGCAGTCACGTGGTGCTCATAACCAGGAGCAGAAGACCTTTAGTGAAACGTTTTGAAACATAAACGGCCGAATTTTTGTGAACATGTCGCAGGCATAATCTTTGTTAGAGATGCTGATGAAATCTTAAAGCAATGCTTGTAATGCCACTGATAAAGGGTTAAGAATCAGTAAAAAGTCTTACTATAAGTAATAAAAAAAGCAGGGTAAAGATTGTAATAGTACAGAATATAATCTCTCAAAATAGTAGCAATATTCTCTGATTGCAGCCTGAGCGCTTACAGCATAACAGCACTATAAAAGAGGAAGTCAAACAGCCATTAAAGTGATAGTGTGTCCAATACGGTTTCCTCCACGGTGACGGAGGCTGGGCAGTGCCAAGAGATGAAGATGTATAGCATCACTGTCAGTTTAATGCGTCTTTGTGCACTCGATCTACACAGTGAGCCTTTTGAGCAGTGCCTCGCGTCACTGGCCTCCAGCAAACGTGTCCAAGATGTAGATTAGCTACATTGAATGATGATATCAGTCTGAAACTGTTTTAAGATTGCATAGAAAGTACTGGTTTGTGCTCAAAGACATCTGTCATAATATACATGTGAGTATGTGGGTGTGGCCGCACTGAAACGTGCCTCATAAGCACAGTAACTTTTATCTACTCTTCTTTTCAAGGCACAACTATTCTAAGATACTCAAGTGTGCAAAATGAAGCTCAAGTTCGATTATTTTACAAAGGGAGATCACTTTCAGAGGACCACGTAGGTACTTATGCATAGTCAAGGAAAAACAAATTCACGTTGGCACTTCTGCTCAAGTTAGCAGAGATGCGATCCGTTAGGTTGGTTTATTCAAAACTGCTCGATTTGAGGGAAAAAAAAACTCCGACAGGATCAAGTTTGCTTGATTTTTGTGCAAAACGTTCTTTTAGCTGCTGTGGTTTGGTCCTTTATCTCTTAGTGGTTTGGTGTGGGTTGGTTTACGATGACCTGGATAATAAAGTCCTTTTGGATCTTGGTGTCCTGCAGGCGGGTCTTGTCTGTAAGGAGCTTTCCCGAGAAGAACCAGCGCTGGTGGGCCAGGTCAATGTCCTCCTGAGCTTGCAGTTGCTTTTTGAGCAGGCCGATGGTGTCTGTCATGCTGGCATTCAGGCGCAGGTCTTTGCCGGTGGAGAGCCGTACCTTCAGCTGGAACTCTTTCTTCTGTGCCGTCTGGGGCTCAGGGTTGTCCGACAGGTCTTCCTCACTTCTTTCTGAGATCAGATTGACAGGCGGGGCCAGGCAGTAAACCGGTAGCTGGTAACGGTTTCCGAGTTCATCGTAACACTCGGTCAGGGATCCTAGAGTGATTGGAAGTATAAACAAACATCAGTGATGAAAACGGATATAACAATGAGGGATAACGTGTATCATCATTTGCACACTTTGTTATTAAATACTTCTTCATAATGGTGAAAACTTCCCCTCTAGGCCAATAAAGAAAGTAAGGGTCAGGTTGTGAAGATAATAAGCTATTTAAACAGATAAATGTTTCCTCCTAATCTCTAACCGTTTCTTCTCCTAATCGCTTTAAAATTTAATTCTGTGCAGAATTCAAACGGGTCGGAGAAGTTTTCTGGTCTGCGTCGACTCGATCACATGATCCGCTCTGTGCTGTCGTGTCTCTGGACCAGAGCTGTGGCGGTTCACTGACACTAACGTGAAACCAGATTTCATTCGCCCCAATGGAAAGCATATTTACACTGTTTGATTGTTCCCTATCCCCTATATAGTGCACCGTCTGAATCGTTCCCTATCCCCTATATAGTGCACCGTCTGAATCGTTCCCTATCCCCTATGTAGTGCACCGTCTGAATCGTTCCCTATCCCCTATGTAGTGCACCGTCTGAATCGTTCCCTATCCCCTATGTAGTGCACCGTCTGAATCGTTCCCTATCCCCTATGTAGTGCACCGTCTGAATCGTTCCCTATCCCCTATGTAGTGCACCGTCTGAATCGTTCCCTATCCCCTATGTAGTGCACCGTCTGAATCGTTCCCTATCCCCTATGTAGTGCACTGTCTGAATCGTTCCCTATCCCCTATGTAGTGCACTGTCTGAATCGTTCCCTAGCTGCCACTTCAACGTCAGTTCATAATGTAGGGGGCGGGGCTTCAGATTCTAGAGAGCATTTGGTTGGACAGAAAATCTGATGACAAGCAGAAGTGCAGTGATGTCATCAAAATCATTGATCCTTATTGGTGGACGTGAGAGACTAAGTTTTGAAAGCTTATATCTTCTAAATGCATGTTGTCATTGTTTTGGAGCGCACGAGCTTAGTAAGGCTAACATATTTATTCTTAAAGCCAAACATTTTTTTTTATTTAATGGGGGGCTTTAACATCATCCCATGTTGTTCCACTGAACTACAGATGGAATCTTGTTTCTCTACCCAAATTCAGTCACGTCTCACCCTCTGTGTTTGGCAGGTGAATGATGTTAAATATTGTCAACGCAACAAGACGGTTAGAAAAATCACTGTACAGAAATGTTTTATTTTGTGGATTAGTGGACTCTTTTCACATTTAACTAACACAGTTTGGGCTTGTGGACATATAAGGTGCATCAAGTTTATTTATACCACACACCAGTAATTCAAATTTCTTTATAATAAATGTTTATAATGAATGCAACTATAATTTATGTTTATTTTATAATTATATTTTCATTCGTGTTCTATATACATTTAAATTTGAAAGACTTTTTGTGGTGTGAGTGGAACTAAAATACTTTGTAAACTTTTTTTTTTTAACCAGTATTTTCCATTATTTCTGAATGTAATAATAAAATTCAACATACACGCCCCCCCTCTCTCAACAATGCAGTTTTGATCTGGTGTGGCTTATTTTCAGGTGCTACTTTTTTGGCCACTTAAATTGATTATCGTCACACAGCATGTACTACATTTATGATGCTTTTTTGCTTGGCAGCACCACATCACTGCTTTCTGATTTATGGAAAAGAGCAGCATGAACATGCTTCCAAATTTCTCCTATTTCTGTCCCAAGTCACACACAAAGCTACTTTCATCACAGGCAATCAGTGGCAGGGCAGTGTAACGACTCTCACCGTGTGGTAACGTGATGTTGGCTCCGTCCACTATAGCCTGAGCCAGCTCATGATCGTTACACTCCAGAGCCACAGCAGCGGCTTTTAGGGCGTCCCAGATCTCCTTGCGGCCCTCAAACGCTGGAGCCGTGTCCCAGAACTCATCTCTCTTACTGCGGAGCTGCCCCTCCGTCATCGGGTAATCGCTCTTCCACTTCGGCTTGTCTTTCTTCAGGGGCTCGTTACGACCTGTAGACGCAGATGATGTGTGAATTACCACTAATGTAAGAGAAGTGTAGGCTATACAGCATTTCCTGGAATAATGGCTTAATAGAAAGTTTCTGGAGAAAGAAGTAGCTTTGATGATCAAAAAGAAAATTACTTTTTTTGACCATTGGGCCAGAATTGCACTATTCCAGTGAATTATGATGAGGTTAGTTTCACGTATGACATCACCTATGAAGGCCGACAAAGACTTTCCATTTGTATTTTCCATCAGTACTTTCTCTAATGCTTTAACTGGGCAACAGACAGAGAACGGAGTGGAATGTAAAAGTAATCGTGTAATAAACAAGAATTGACATGTAGAGCATTCAAATGATTATAGTGTAATGGAAAGTTTAGAAGGAACATTTTTTACACAAGATCAAGAACGACTTTATTCAGAGTAAAAGTAGAAAGAGCATATTTCGTATAAATTACACATTACATACACGTGCATACACCAACATTCAAACGTTTGGGGTCAGAAATATTTTTGTTTTGAAAGAAATTAGTTTTATTTAGCAAGGATGCATTAAATTGATCAAAAGTAACAGTAAAGATTTCAATTTCAAACTCTTCATTAAAAAAATCCTCAGTTTTCACAAAAATACAAAAGCAGTACAACTGTTTTCAACATTGATAATAATCATAAATGTTTCTTGAGCAGCAAATCAGCATATTAGAATGATTTCTGAAGGAGAAAACAGCTATTTTTTAAATTGCAATACTATTTCCCTCCCAATATTATAGTTTTTACTCATAATAAAAAAAAAATACTCTTATTATAGATTTACTAATCAATTAAATGCAGACAGATCCCAAACTTTTGGATGATAGTGTATGTATGTGTATATGATTTATGTATTTATATATTATAATATTTTTAGTATCCATAGGTGATGAAATGTACTATTTCTACTTACATCGTTAAAGATGATCTTGTGTGTGTGCGCATATTTAGGGGTGTAACGACACCCTTATGTTATAATTCGATACATATCACGGTACTGACTTCACGATACAATATTATTGCGCTACTCCAAGATGGGGCTTTGTAATCGCGATTACAATTACGCAATCGTTACCAAAAAAACTTCCACTTACATTATTCTGTGTGCTTAAGATGTGCGTTTTTCCTTGCTACAGGTTATCTTTAGGTTTTCACTGTTTTGATTTTAGTATTTAGTATTCTTTTTTATTTAAAGAAACCAAACCAATGTATATTTGACATTTGAGGCTTAATGCTATAGAAAAGCAATAAGTGTTTTCAGCTGGTTTATTTTGATATAACATTATGGCATGCAGTCGCTTCAAACTATGGCATAAAGCTATTCAAAACATCAGTCAATGATCGCAATTATAATTTCAAGGGAATAAATCAATAATTATGATTTTTGTCATAATCGTGCAGCCCTACTCCAAGACATACAGTAAAAGGTTAAAAATATATACTGTTGATTAACGTGCTAAATATGGTATTACATTGGGGGTGGAAATGAATAGGCTTGGTGCTGGTAACCCAATGCACAGGACAATGGTGACACCAGAATAAAAATATTCATGATTCTGAAGCTGAAAATACAGAATTATTTTAGAAGAATATGCTTGCACTCGGTCTCTGACTAGATAGTTAAAATAATGTAGGCCACTTTTTACTGGTGACATAAGACATTTGGCATTATCAGGACCCACAAATTAGTGATCGACCGATATATCGGTCGGCCGATATTTGCGATACTGGCTGCTGCGTTCACTGATAGTTTTTCCCCGGCATTATTTACAGACAGGCATCCACAGGCAGCTCTGTGTTGCTGGAGACGGTGTAGTTCACGTGCAGACCATGCCTCACTAGCAGAGTGCTGCTCTTCAAGACAACGGTACGTTTCAAAGCATCTTTTAACTGTTTGACTTAGCTGATATATTGCCATACACTGTGAAAGTGGAAACTAGTGTTGTCAAAAATTTCGATATGTATCGATACTGAAATATCTGAAACGATTATCTTTCTGCAGTATCGATACACTGATACCAGCTGCGCTTTCTTTCTCTCCTGTCCGACAGCAACACGCACCGCCTCCTCTCATTCACTCCGGTTAGATAGTGCTTGTGTGACAGGGTCTGAATTTCGGCGCGGGATTGCGTATAATTCCAGTCATTTACGCAGACTTCGTGCTCACACATAAAGCTGCCACTGAAATACAAGCGCCAAATATAGCTATTTTTCGCGGCTTATTTATGGTCAAATACACTCAAAAATAATGTCACAATGGTCATCTTGTTGAGTATTAACGTAAACACAGTCGTAAACCATTCAGGAAGAACGTGTAACAGAAACAGTTGCTGCGTCCCAATTCGCCTACTTATACTACGACCTAAAAGTATGTACTCTTTTTGTGAAGGAAAAAGTAGATACTTTTGAGTGTGTAGCAGAAGAGTAGCCCATGCAAGCTTTGGGACATACTACTTCGTCATCTTTAACCGCCTCTGTCGCTTACGTGCATACCTTCACCGTTTAAACTGCCCTGTCAATCGTCACAGTTCAAATCCTCCACATTCAATTTAATTTCCTACCGTATCGGAGAGAAATGTAGTTAGTAGCACGTTGATTTGCCATTTGTAGGTCTTTAATGCAGAGACTCTCCTGGTGTGTTTGCAGTTTAAAAAACTATAATGATGATATACACTCACCTAAAGGATTATTAGGAACACCATACTAATACTGTGTTTGACCCCCTTTCGCCTTCAGAACTGCCTTAATTCTACATGGCATTGATTCAACAAGGTGCTGAAAGCATTCTTTAGAAATGTTGGCCCATATTGATAGGATAGCATCTTGCAGTTGATGGAGATTTGTGGGATGCACATCCAGGGCACGAAGCTCCCGTTCCACCACATCCCAAAGATGCTCTATTGGGTTGAGATCTGGTGACTGTGGGGGCCATTTTAGTACAGTGAACTCATTGTCATGTTCAAGAAACCAATTTGAAATGATTCGAGCTTTGTGACATGGTGCATTATCCTGCTGGAAGTAGCCATCAGAGGATGGGTACATGGTGGTCATAAAGGGATGGACATGGTCAGAAACAATGCTCAGGTAGGCCGTGGCATTTAAACGATGCCCAATTGGCACTAAGGGGCCTAAAGTGTGCCAAGAAAACATCCCCCACACCATTACACCACCACCACCAGCCTGCACAGTGGTAACAAGGCATGATGGATCCATGTTCTCATTCTGTTTACGCCAAATTCTGACTCTACCATCTGAATGTCTCAACAGAAATCGAGACTCATCAGACCAGGCAACATTTTTCCAGTCTTCAACTGTCCAATTTTGGTGAGCTTGTGCAAATTGTAGCCTCTTTTTCCTATTTGTAGTGGAGATGAGTGGTACCCGGTGGGGTCTTCTGCTGTTGTAGCCCATCCGCCTCAAGGTTGTGCGTGTTGTGGCTTCACAAATGCTTTGCTGCATACCTCGGTTGTAACGAGTGGTTATTTCAGTCAAAGTTGCTCTTCTATCAGCTTGAATCAGTCGGCCCATTCTCCTCTGACCTCTAGCATCAACAAGGCATTTTCGCCCACAGGACTGCCGCATACTGGATGTTTTTCCCTTTTCACACCATTCTTTGTAAACTCTAGAAATGGTTGTGCGTGAAAATCCCAGTAACTGAGCAGATTGTGAAATACTCAGACCGGCCCGTCTGGCACCAACAACCATGCCACGCTCAAAATTGCTTAAATCACCTTTCTTTCCCATTCTGACATTCAGTTTGGAGTTCAGGAGATTGTCTTGACCAGGACCACACCCCTAAATGCATTGAAGCAACTGCCATGTGATTGGTTGATTAGATAATTGCATTAATGAGAAATTGAACAGGTGTTCCTAATAATCCTTTAGGTGAGTGTATATTTATATTAATGGCCAAACGTATCATTACAAAAGTTCACAATGCGGTTGCAGGTGAAATATAATGTGGATAACATTGAATAAATATCTTTTTGTCAGGTTAAATACTGATAATTGGTCACTCAAGCCCCTTTATCTAAACCTCTCTACTTAACCGTCGGACTCGCACATCCGCACAATCCTCGTCCAACTCGCGATGGTTTGTGGGCAATATCAGCCGTTAGAGTGTGCGTCGAATTCTGACCGAAAATAGTAGACCATCCAGGTATCTTTGGAATACTCTTTTCAGCATACTACGATTTGGGACATATGCGAATTGGGACGCAGTGAGTATTTTGGATCAGTGCGTGCGTCAGGTCTTAAAGGGACAGGCAGCCTAATAAACGTGCCGCTCTCTATGTTGTTAATGTGACTCAAATAACAAAAGACAAGGAGAAAATCACTTACTGCTCTTGGCTGATTAACTTAATTAATCTGCATTTCATTTTTACAATGAAGATTATCCAATGTTATTTTAAATTTGATTACTTTGTTTCTTTATTCAGTTTCTTACCTCAATACCTGAAAAAATAAAAGCAGTCTATTTGATTTGTATCTTTATTCTATTGTATTTATCTGTGCTATTGCTAGTCATTTGTTTATTTGTTCCCATTTTATTAGTTAAGTATAGTTTTTTTTTAGTTCAATAAATGTTCCTTTTTTAAATTGAGACTTGTAACATTTGTTATCATCATGATCATTGTGTCATTTTTATGATGTAAATTGAAGGGGCAAAAGCAGTATCGGCACCAAATATCGACAGCCCGGTCATCGGCTAAGGCTGAGGAAGAAAAAAATCGGCATCGGCACGAAAAAATCCACATCGGTCGATGCCTACCACAAATATTCCCCCAGTGCATTATCATACATTATATTCAACATTATACATAATAGTTGAATGTAGTACTGATACTAAAACTTTTTTCCTCACAGTAAATTTTAATTTTGGGTGAACTATACACCATACATAATGTTGCATTTTTGTATTGCGATATATTGTGACACCAACACACACACAAGATTAAGTGATACATAAATCAACCATTAATTAGTATCAATATAAACACATGATTGTGGAGTACAGTGACTTCAGTCTCAAAATAAAGCAGAAGTGAATTATACTCACTCATATACACATGACTGAGCAAAGGTTGTGCATTTATGAGTGTTTGTGTGCAAACACTCCCCAATGACTGATCACTTCAGCCTTCATCTATCCAGATCACATCTCACAACAACCCTGAGGGCAACAGCCAAACTCTAAACACCCCCTCCATGACCCTGAAGCTATCTGGTCAAATACAGCTCTTGTTTTGAATCAACAATGATATGTTGAGCCCAACACACTGTGATTAGGACTGATACTGGATAAGGCCTGATGTTTCAGAACAGATATTAGGGCTTAAACAAATCTCCACAATAACAACTATTGACTACAGATATTGTTATAGTCATTTGATCTCAGGGGATGTAACAGGAGATTATTTAATGCAAACCTGATGCATTTTAACCAAAGGAGCATCGCACCTGAAATGTGAGATGGTGCAGCTCACAGTCCATACGCAATGACAAATCATTATAGTTTGTGCATATTCCATTTTATTAATCCATGGCATATGCATTTTGATTCTTTATATGCAAGTAATGTTGTCTAATCACTTTTGCATTATTTAGGCATTGTTTTATTAATTTGGTTAGACTTTATTTTAAGGTGTCATTGTTACAGTGTGATTATATATTTAAGTACTGAGTAATATTAATTACCTACAAGTACTTACTATAGGGTTAGGATTAGGGTTTGGTTTAGGGTTAGTTGCATGTAATTAGGCATAATTTACTGTTATTACTATGGTAAGTTCATGTAACATCTATAAAGTGTTACCCAATATATAATTACCCAATATATGAAGTGCTTGGGACATGGCATTTAATGGTGAGACTTTTGTTTTTCTAATCAGCTCTCAAAAACTATATAAAAATTTAGAATTTAGATTTATCAGTCAATATATCAAGTGTAAATATACCTTCAAATGTAAAGACAAGGCTCGAAATTGCGACAATTTTGGTTGCATATGCTCCTGAAATTTAATCTTTACGACCTAAGTGCAAATATTAGTTGTTTTTTCTAGATATGCACTGGTCGACCAAAATCGGAAACTGCTGGTTTGTGCTTCAAACACCCAATCACAAGCGGACGGTTTTTAGTTTTTAGTTAAATTTGCTTAAAGGGGACATTTATATGCAAACACCATATAAAAGTGAATTTTGCATCCGATGAATTGGAATTGACCAATTCACTCATAAGAAAAAAAGAAAAGAAAACGGCATCTCCCATCATCCCACTCTCCTTCATAGCGTCATCAAGCTTCGCCTTTGTTATTGTTTTGAAAATGCGACCTCTAGCGTAAAAACTTACAGACTGTGCCTTTAATGAGAAGCGTTCCGAAAACAAACCACAACAACAGACGGGATTCGGACTGCTTTGACCAAATAGAAAAACATATTGGCCGATGCCAAATATTGACAGCTATATCGGCCTTATCTTATTTATACACAAGGTCTCCAGAAAGCAACCAGGAAAAATATATTTTAGGCTACAGATACCATAAAAATGAGAATGCAAAGTCAAGTAAGTAATGTTTGGAAGATTTAGCAGTAATTTGGCAGACAGGAACAGGCAGCCGTAACTGCTCTTTTACAGGAAGTCACTGTTAGGAGAATCTTCCTGTTACTCCATTCAATTAAGCAATAGGTGATGCTTGCCTTAGCAAACACCTCTAATAATAAACCTGCTATAGAAATCAGGAAGTTCAGGCTGATGGTGAGATAGTACGTGGGTGAACCATGTGTGATTCTGTGCTTTCCCATCCTGTAGATGCTGCTCTGACCATGGCCAAGTATCCAAAGGACATCATCCATTCCAAACACATTATTTATAGCACGTCCAGCTTAGGTGTAATTAGAAATCACCAGGACACATTGTGTGATTTACAGCGTTGTTCCACCCAGAATGCTTCACTCCACCTGACAGTACAATGGTGAAAGGAGTGGATGAGTATCATCAACATTAACTTTTAGGACTTTAAAGGATTCAAGTATTACAGGAAGTCTGGTCCTCTAAACTGATTAAAACTGTAAAGCCTCACATATGATATTATAGTCAGAAAAATCTAAATTTGGAAAGTGTATAGTTTATAAAACCTTCAGACAAAAACAAATTGTTCGCATTTGTATTTTATGTGTTAATGGCTCATATAGTATGATATAGTGAGAATATGAAGCTCAAAAGGCACACAACATAATATTCCATAGTATTCTATACAGTGATAAAGGTTATTAGGGCTGGGTGTTGACACAAATTTCACAATTCAATTCCGAATCAATTATTTTGGATATATATCAGGTACAGTATATGGCAAATTTTTGAAAAAAAAACTAAAAAACATCTCAACTAATGCTGTAAACTATACACTTAAATTATACTCAAGGAAGTTTTTATAATAAGTTATAATACTAACCCTACAATTACTTAATTACATATCTACTCCAATTTGTTTTTTGAAATATAGGCCAAACATTTAAATGCTTATTTAAAAACTTGCCGGATTTATTCAAACATGCATTAAATACTGAAGAACATTAAAAACCATAATGAATATTGGTGCACATTTAGCAAAATGCTCCTCTCTAAAGTAAATTTTTCTAGCTGACTAACGAGTTTATGTCACTGGATATGGTAAATGCATCGTTACGTGACTGTTTACAAGCGGTGTTATTGACGTCTTTCCGCCGTTGAAACTACTGATTACATGAGACATGATACGGATTTCGGTAAGTTGTTCATAAAATTTGAAGACTTTGTTTCATATCAAAAGTAACAAAGCTTATTGCGATTTATTGGATGGGAGGCACACTACAATGTTCCGTACATTCATCAACTGAAAACAGGACGACTAATCGATTCTTGGGATTTAAGAATCGATATCGGCTCGGAAAAATGAGAATCGATTAAAATTGAGAAATCTGTGGTTTTTTACCCAGCCCTAGAGGCTGTCAATTAGCATTGAAGTATACATATACTTTATTATCATGAAAATACCCAAGGAGGCTTCACCTCGATAAACCATATATTGTCGTAGTCGTGTGTTTATTAGTCATGTTTAATCAAAGCTCTTCAATCTTCTGTTTATTCAGCTACAGCGATAGTTTGATGCCTATAGGGATTTCCTGGCATGGTGTGCATTATCGTACTTCTGCAGTGCATATTTGGAGTTTCTGCGTGAGAGCGCCCTCTGGTCGCATTTACTACTGATTCCAGAGCTGTGCTTCACTGACAAGCTGCGCATAAATTAAATAAAAAAATAATTATTTAAACGCAGCCTTTGACAAATCACGTGGGGTTTATTCCGATTAATCGTGCAGCCATACATAAAATGCATGTAAAAATATCAGTTAACACTTTCAATAATGTTTCTGTGGTAAGATAATATTTAAAAACACTAAGTTTATGATCAAAGCACTGTAGTTTTAAAACATATAATGCAATGCAATACAATGATGATTGAGATATGAACACACAAACTTTCCTCAAAAGCCTGATATCTGAACATGATTTCTCTTTTAAAAAAAAAAAAAAAAAAATATGGATAATCAAGAAATCCTATGTTGCTTCATTCCAGCAAGTGATTATCTTATTAAGAGACAATATAAAAAATTTTCTTGCATTTACTTTATGAAAAGTAAAGATTTTACAGCGAAAAGACACGAGTTGAAGGTGGACATTTTTAACAATACAAAAATGCACTTTTTATTTGATCATGTTGATAATTTAACCCTCTGGTGGTCTTTGCGTGGCGGTCAAAAACAATATGTTTTTATTTAAATGAAATTAATGTACTATATTTTAGTTTGATTTTTTGTATTTTTTAGGGGATATTATGGTACTAAATTATATTTATGCAGTAGTTATAATCCATTTATTCGCTTTTTGAGCATAGGCCTGAAAATGAAATTTCCAGCTTAAACGGTCGTAAATCTTGAATGCTTTAGAGCACAGAATTTTACTGTTTGATATAATTGTAAATATATCTATTAAAATACTGATATTCTGGTCTATAACTCCTCCCTGAACTTCCCACTGGCCTGTATCTTGCTCTCTCATTGGCTGTCGGTCATCGCCGATGTCATTTTCAGTCAGAACACATTTCACACAGCAGGAATATGAATCACAGATAGGTCCAGATATTGGGCGTCGGCGAGTCTCTCTGATCGCGTGCACTCACGTGCACGAGCACCGATTTGCCTATGATTTCGGGCATTTGTCGGCGATTTCCTAAAACCTGTCGGCGACTCAAAATCCGGGCTAAAATCGGGCAGTGTGAACTCGGCATTAGTGACATCACTAACCCTAAAATTTACATAAACCCCGCCCCCGGGAACATGTGGAGAAGAGGAAGAGTTGTTGTAGTCGAGCACATTTGGGAGTCGCTCAAGCTGTCATCCGTCTTTCACATTTATTAATACAGTACGAACACAAATGCAATAGCATGTCATAAAGCAAGATGACAACATAAGTTATAACCGTAATTAAACTAAACTATCCCTGTTCTCTCTTCATGCAGCAGATATTCTCTGGCTCATCTCACAACAGTTCCCACACCAGCGATTTATAGATTATCATGACAGAATATCGATGACTTGAAGATAGTTAACTCATAAATTCAACTATCCATTCAGAAACGTCCTGCCTCATTCTACGTTGTCTATTCTTCTTGAGTCTCTCCATCATTGTCCGACTCAGTTTCTGTCATTTTCAGTGTGTGTCTGCGTGAGGTAATCGGAGCTGCTAAGAGGAGCTCTTGAAGCTCCGCCCTCTTCCTGAAAGGGGGCCGGAAGCAGCAGCTCATTTGCATTTAAAGGAACACACACTTTTTTGTGTGTGTTTTTGCTCACCATCAAAAAGAGACAATTTTAACATGCTATAAAAAAATTATCTGTGGGGTATTTTGAGCTAAACCTTCACATACACACTCTGGGGACATCAGAGACTTATTTTACATCTTGTAAAAAGGGGCATTATAGGAACCCTTTAACCCTTTCCAATGTGGTCATTCTTGACCACGAGGAACATTAGTGTGACTATGTCCATGATTTTTTTTTTGTGTTCACATAGCAAGTGCCAAAACCTTTACCAAGTTTCGTACCATTCTAATGAAGTAAAAAAATTCTAAAAAAAAAAACAAATTTTAAATTTTTTCGGTCAGTTAAAGACCTTACAAATTCATCTAACAAATATGATACAGTTGGCCTCAAAGGTTTAAACCAGCCTTTCAAAGTGACAGGCAGAGACAAATGGCCATTTACAATCCAATGTTTGGTCAAATAAAAGAAACCACTGACAATGTGAAGAACTCCACAGGGACTCTAATGCTCCCAGAAGCCAAGTGCACACTACAAGACTAAAGATGGGTGGCTGTCTAGGGATGGGCGATATCTTGTCGTTTGCGATATACCGGTAAAAATTCTCCCCACGATAAGAATTCGTTGATGACACGACCCATTTGCAGCTCACATGCAGAGCGAATACAACTATAACGGAAGCTGCGGAGGAGTTTATCACTAAAGCTACCTCTACAATCTGGATACTGTACACAGATATATTTTCACTCGCTGAGCACTTGGACTGAGCGCTTGAGAGATTTGCTCTTTGTCAAGCGTGCTATTTCAGTTCATCTTAATAAATGTAGTGTATTTGACGCACAGTAAACACTAGTGTGAGGCGCGCGACAGAGCACTCAGTGTTTCTCACACGCTCACACACGCAGAACTGACATGCTAAACCATATTCTTTGTTGTATTTTCCTGTAAAAAAACGGTGTTCATTTGGAATTATACAGCCTTTATGAACAAGCATAAAAGGCAATCTCATTGGCTGGCGCTCACCTATTACTGTCCCCGTTTCGATTTCAGCAAATAAGTTTGAGCGAAAACTGACAACGTGGTTAATATTCATGAACCAGCAGCTCATCAATCCTAAGTATTATTATCTTATCAGTATCATTGTTAGTTTTTTACAGAAACACTAAATGACCAACAATGTCTTAAGCTACACCACCAGTCCTAAGTTCAGTAAAAATGACAAATATGCATTCATACGTTTTCATTCGCACATGATTACTAAGTTTTAGTTCAAATGACACATTAAATCATTATTTGCCATTTTTTTGTATTATGAAGACATGGTTGGGATTATTACTTTTGCTGTCTGCACTATGTTTGCACCATGAGAATATGAATAAATACAGAATCTGTGTTTACATTTCAAACTTGTCATTGATTTGAATTATTATTGTTTGTATTGTGTGATGTTTTTCAGCACAGTTGCACAATTCAAATTTTAACTGCACTTTTACAGGAGAAAAGTATATCTGCAACTTTTCCATTTCTGAAAGGCTGGTGTTTGGATTTTTACTGTTATTTTTATTTTTTATATACGTTTTACTCATCATTGTTTGTTTTTCTGAGGCTCTCTCAAGAATGTGTGCAGCGCTCACTAGTAGCCAAAAACATGGGGAATGGTACTAAATTGATATCGTCATTGCAATAAATACCAGAAAATATTGTGATGTTTTTAAGTCCATATCGCCCATCCCTACAGGGGCTGTCTCTTATTTTTCTTAATTTCATTGGTCGTTGCTCTGTCACTTGTCACAGATTAGTCTGTACATTTTAAAAAACAACTTAACATAACTTGTCCTATATGTGTGATCAGAAAGAAGGCGCTTGTCTCATAGGTTCACACTTGTCAACGACTTAAACATCAGAGGTGACAGGGTTGAGTCTTGCGCTCAGCTCGAGGGTCAGAAGTCACACGAGAAACACTGAGTCAGCAGGGTGCTGTTTATATATACCAGTCAAAGAGCTTATTCCACTTTATGATTATGACTTAAGCCACAACAACAGGAGACAGTGTGGGCGTGTAATGCATAATGCGGCTGTCAAAGTTCAGCACCTAATATAAGCTCTAGTAGTCAAATGACATGTAAATGCGCTCTGTCTTTTGAGGCCAAAAGATCTAAGGAGCAGCATAAAGTTGCATTCTTCTCCTGTAACTCTCTCGTTACATCCACACAGCCAATGCAAGCAGCGACAGATTCTCTTCCCCTCCCGCCGTTACAGCAGGAACACGAGATGTTCCCTTTTCCTCTCGCTGCATCATAAAATGATGTGGCTCTTCCTCAGAACTGATTACATTGTTGTATAAGTGCTGGAAAAACAATTATGACGTTTGTGCAATGCGATGAGAGAGAAAGCCTGGGTGTCACATAATACAAGACAGACAATTAAAAGCAGACCAAAAAAAAAAACTTGTTCTTGCTGTGGATCACAACAACAATTATACAGCACAACCCGTAAAACTCTGAACACTCATAAATCTTTTCCAATAAGTAATAATAATTCTTTCAAAAGTTTTGAACTTCTCAAACTTTGCTCTGTTAATAATAATAGTTGTGTAGTCACAGATAACTCTTATGAACTGATTCTTTTGAGTCAAAAACACTCAAACACACTTATATGCGCATTATAAATATTTCATATTGTTATTAAGCAACGTTTGAGAAGTACAAATCTTTTGAAATTATTATTGCTTAATTTCAAAGGTTTTGAACTTCTCAAACTTTGCTCTGTTAATAATAGTAGTTGTATAGTCAAGATTCACAAATGACTTATGAACTGATTAAAAAAACACTCACAAACTCGTCTTATATGCTTATTATTACTTTCATATTGCGTAAAAAAAACTCTTACGAACGAAAATTGCTCTTAAGAATATGAATTTCATATTAGGCAAACTTCAATAATTTAATTGAATCAGTAATAATATAGAGATTCCCAAACAAATAACTTATTATTATTTAGTGCCAAAAACACTCACAAATCAGTCATATGCGTTTAGTAGAATTTCATACATTTATTAAGCTAATTTTGAGATGTTAACTTAAAATAAGCAATACTTTTTAAAAAAGTTTTTAACTTCTCTACACTGTAAAAATGTTTTAAAAATTGCTGCCTTAAATTAAAGTACAACATGGATGCTTAAGTCATTTCAATTTAAATTACACTAAACTGACTTAAACAAATGAGCAGAATCTTGTATAACTAATAATTGAAAATTGCTTAACTTATTTTGATGAGTTAAAGCAATGTAAAAACATATGTTGTCATAACTTAATGATCACATAATTTTTAACAGTGTAACTTTACTCTGGTAATAATAATAATAATATTATTATATTGCTGTTTTAGTTATTTAGTCTGCTAAATTATAGTGATTTCCCCCCTAAATATTTAAGGCTGATGTCTAATTTAAGCTACACAACACATATTAGGCTTGAGAATGAATTGCTGTTAACTTCCCAAACTTTACTCTGGTGCAAAGACGGTCTTGACTGGAGAAATGCAATGTCTTCCTGTTTTAGCAGGTGATAATCGTGTAATATAACGCCCATGTGTAAAAGAAAATCGTATCTCCTGTTCAAAGCAAGACACACACAAACTGCTGAAGAACATATAACACACAGATCGTCTGTGGCCTCAAGACTTTCACTGATAGAAGTCAAACGCATGTCACCGTCGCTGATGTTATCATCACTGGACTACATAAAGTAAACTGAAAGAAAATCTTTCCATCCCAAATATGTTTTACTACAGCTTATGGCAAATGCAAAAACAACAGAGACGATCAGGTGGAGCAAACATGCAGGGGCATGCCCTGAGATGAGACTCTTCAGCCTGAACGACTGCCGGCTCCAACATGCTCACAGGTGGGGAAAAAAAAGATACGACAGAGACAACAGATAAAGATCAAAACTGTGAATGTTTCCAAGGGCCCACATTGACACAGAGGAGTTTCAGAATCAGCACAAATCAAACAGACACTGTGACATGAAGAAAAGCAGTAGTACTAAACGCCACGATATCAACATTTTGGCCGATACCGATAATACTTTATATTTGAAAGCCAATAACCGATATATTAGCCGATAAATCTAAATCCAAATTTTTATGTAATTTTTGAGAGCCTGATTACAAAAACAAAAGTCTCACCATTAAAAGCCATGTCTCAAGCACACAATTATAATGTTCTCATTATGATTTTATGTAGCCTGTGACAGACTTTCGTCGCTTATTCAAAACAAAGGCGTAGCTTGATGACGCCTTTAATTCACAGAGCTTTTATTCTTCCGCTCATGTGTATGTGGGGGAACGCAGCGCTGTGCATCATATTACACACATTATTTGAGTGTGTTGAAAGTTGTGTTATAATGCTACTCCTTGCGTTTAATCGGCGGCGACTATGAGACACTTGTTCACACTGCAGTGAGCTAGATCATATTAGGCATGGTAAAACATGCTACTCGCGGTAAATCAAGAACACCAGATTTAAACAATAAGACTAACTGTGTTGAGCCTTTTCGGTCAATGAATGATCCGAACAATTGCTCGCCTGTCTAATAAAACACATCATATATTTAAAGCGTCTTTGGTGTTTCCATGGTTAGGAAATCGAGGGTAACGCAGGTGTGATGTCATTGATAGGCGGTCCGTGTCCTGGTTGAAACTGCTTATTTCTCTGGATTTAAACAGTCTTGGAAACATTTAGGATAATGTAAGTACACAAATCAACAAAATATATAACATTTGCTCTAGTGGATATTTTAATCCAAAAATCTTACGTATTGTGCCTTTAACTGTGTTTTCCTTTTTGAAGTGATTCCAATCATATTTCAAGCAATTCAAAAACATCTGAAGCGTCTCAGCTGAAGGAAATAAATGTATCAGCTTTCTGACAAATTTTCTTGAACATTAAAAATGAACATATCTCAGCCGATACCGATATGGCGGCCGATATATCGTGCATCCCTAGATTTAAACCAATAAAAATGATTGTTGGAGACATGCAACTTAAACAACAAAGGAACTGTGGTAAACTAAATGGCATGCATATGATAGTTTGGTACATACATCAAAGTACCATTGTGTGGTATAATAACATGGTACTTTTTGCTGATTAAGCCAAGACAATACACCTGATATTTGCATGTTTTCAAGAATGCCAAACACGGAAACAAACATGCAAAGGTCTAAAGCAACAGTGTCTCACCTCCACGCTTCCTCTGCGTCCTCGAGCCGTGTCCGCGTGACTCCGCGCGCTCTCTCCCCACGCATCCTCCCATGATTGTCAAACAAACGCAGGCCACATCTCAAGACAGCAGCAATATACACTTCTGCTTTATCAAACGTAACAGTACTGCAACTCAAATTATCTACAGTAGTACGGGTGATGCATCAACTGTGAGTGCATTAAAGTGAAGACAGTCCAGACAGGGTCGCGCGCAGAGCTCGCGATGGTCTATCAGTTATCTGGCACGAGACTTGCGGTTAGTTATTTCTGGCTTTATCCCAAGAGCTAACTTACAGCAGCTAGCCAGAGCACGAGCTTTTGCCTGAACTCATAAGTCCAGTCTAAAAGAAAACAAACAACATCTACGAGACTAGCGGTTGAGCTTTATTGAATATTTAGTTCTCGCGTTATTGTATATCAAAACATCTATGCGCCGCAAACCTGCGTGAGCTCTTTATCTCTCGCACCTTTCCCCCTACTGAATGATGTTTCCTACTAGTTGACGTTACTGGCGCACACCGCGCATGCGCTCTGACCACGTGACGCCACCAGAGCCCCCACCTCTAGATAGAGCCTTCAAACTCCGCTTGAAATGGCTTGATCCCAAGCGAGTAAAAAAACACACTCTCTCGGTTTGAATGAATGCTGTGTTGCTTTCACGTTTCAGCATGAATGGCAGAATAAAAAATAGTTCCAATTTTAGGAAACTTTTTTTTTTGCTAAATGTATGTAATAGCACTTTTCCCACACAGAATATTGAACTTTTTTTAATTCTTTTTGTTTTTTATTTTGTATTAACTTTAAAATGACAGAAATATGTGTGTGTGTGTGTGTGTGTATATATATATATATATATATATATATATATATATATATATATATATATATATATATATATATATATATATAAACTTTAAATTATATATATATATATAAACTTTAAATTTATATATATATATATATATATATATATATATAAACTTTAAATTATATATATATATATATAAACTTTAAATTATATATATATATATATATATAAACTTTAAATTATATATATATATATATATATATATATATATAAAGTTAAAATTATATATATATATATATATATAAACTTTAAATTATATATATATATATATATATATATATATATATATATAAACTTTAAATTATATATATATATATATATATCAACTTTAAATTATATATATATATATATATATATATATATATATATATATATATATCAACTTTAAATTATATATATATATATATAAACTTTAAAGTTTATATATATATATATATAAACTTTAAATTATATATATATATATATATATATATAAAGTTAAAATTATATATATATATATATATAAACTTTAAATTATATATATATATATATATATGTATATATATAAACTTTAAATTATATATATATATATATATATATATATATATATATATATCAACTTTAAATTTATATATATATATATATATATATATATATATCAACTTTAAATTATATATATATATATATATATATATATATATATATATATATATCAACTTTAAATTATATATATATATATATATATATATCAACTTTAAATTATATATATATATATAAACTTTAAATTTAGAACCTTACGATATTTATATCAAACCCCTTTTTCCCCGAAAAAAATATTTACATAGTTAATCTTTTAAACGTTTTGGCAAAATTTGACCCTCATATATATATGTATATATATATATATTACCTTCTGTAACACTGATCTTAAAATGTACTTTAAAAAAAATTCAAACACAAAACAAAGCGGTGGTTTGGCTTTTGTGCGCATGCTTGGGTGAGTTTGAAGCTGAACTTGCTAAATGCAATAATACAAATAAAATAAATCCCAACATTTATTTGACATCCGTATAATATTAGTTTCAGAAAGTATCGCTGTTTAAAGATAGATCCGAACGATACAAACCCAGAGTTTGGCATCTCCACCACTTTAGGACAGCTCTGACTGCACTTTACAAAAGTCTCACATCTGTGCGTTTGATAGGTTTTACCAACCTATCAAAATATACTTTAAAATGGACATGACAGAAAAATACATATGTAATATATTTAAAAAAAAAAAAACATTTTTCCCGGAAAAAAAAAAATTACATAGTTAATCTTGTTCCCCTGATATATATTACCTTCTGATCGTAGGTAATATATATTAACACTGATCGTAAAAACAATTTCAAACAAAATTAGGTGCTAAAAAGTCCTTTCGCGGTGGCTTGGCTGTTGTGCGCATGCGCGGGTGAGTTTTTGAAGCTGCTGGGCTGCTCTTCAGGATGGCCGCGGATAACAGTGTGCTGCTGGGTTTAGTGGAAGAATTCGTGTCAGGACAGGTTGATAGCAAGGCTACAGAAACCGCTACAGGTAGCTCATTCATTGGTCTCTCTCGTCTTTACTGTTTTTTGCCACTTTAAGCGCGGACCCTTATTAATTAAAGCCGTACACGGACGCCGCGTGCGTGAGATGCTGTGTATGAATGCCTTGAGCTAACCGCCACATCCTGTATCACACACACACACACGCAATGTGGCTGCTGACAGCGACTGAACACAAATATCAAACCTTTGTTAGATTTCCACTGTGTTTTTGATTGATAATACCCCCAAGCCAGGAGTTGCCATGGCGTTGTTTTTCTTTATTCAGGGCTTGTTTGCTTGCCTTGCTAGTCTGCTAGCAGAGCCCTTCTGTGTGAACCTGACAGTTCACTGTATTTATGTACATTATATTCATTTTCAATTCCTAAGGCTTCTAAATTATGATCAACTTTTGTTTGATACTTTTTTAGCAAGTAAACGGCCTTTTAGTATAATTGTAAAAACATCCACCTTAAGCTCGTGGTCACGTGTCTTTTTGCAGTGTAAATCTTTAATGGTTTTTTTTTAAGGTGGCATTGTCATAGTGTAATTATATATTTAATTTCTGAGTAGTATTAATTAACAACATGTACTTACTAAAGGATTTGGTTTAGGTTTAAGTGCATGTAAGTATGCATAATTTACTGTTATTACTATGGTAAGTACATGTAATATATGTAACAAGGACACTAAAATAAATTGTTACCGATTTTTATAACGTAAACATCAGAATAACTTTGTTGTTAGTAATATTTCAAGATGAACACTTGCTGGACTAAAGCGTTTATTTGATTATCCATATACATACTTTTAATAGAAATCATTCCTGTATCAAATATAATGATTGAGTTTATTTGTTCATCTCTCAATCATCTTTGTTTTGCATTGCATTATGTTTTAAAAAGGTTTGATCATAAAACTAAGTTTTTAAAAGACATATTATTAGGAGAATGATTAGAGAATGATAACTGATATTGTGATGCTTTTTATGCAAGTATTCTGTTATAAAGGTCTCATTGGTTTAAATTACAGGCTCTCACAGTTTCATCTTCTTTTTTGTCCATATAAATATCAGCATCTGCACCAAATTGCATATTTTTGCTCAGTTTGGGTCTCTTAATAAAATTGAGCAGTTTTTTTCTCTGAGTATGAGCTTCATATTCTCACTAATATGAGCCATAAAATCCTGATCTATCAAATATGATTTAAAAAAAAAAATATATATATATATATACGCACGCACGCATGCATACATATACACTCACCTAAAGGATTATTAGGAACACCATACTAATACTGTGTTTGACCCCCTTTCGCCTTCAGAACTGCCTTAATTCTACATGGCATTGATTCAACAAGGTGCTGAAAGCATTCTTTAGAAATGTTGGCCCATATTGATAGGATAGCATCTTGCAGTTGATGGAGATTTGTGGGATGCACATCCAGGGCACGAAGCTCCCGTTCCACCACATCCCAAAGATGCTCTATTGGGTTGAGATCTGGTGACTGTGGGGGCCATTTTAGTACAGTGAACTCATTGTCATGTTCAAGAAACCAATTTGAAATGATTGGAGCTTTGTGACATGGTGCATTATCCTGCTGGAAGTAGCCATCAGAGGATGGGTACATGGTGGTCATAAAGGGATGGACATGGTCAGAAACAATGCTCAGGTAGGCCGTGGCATTTAAACGATGCCCAATTGGCACTAAGGGGCCTAAAGTGTGTCAAGAAAACATCCCCCACACCATTACACCACCACCACCAGCCTGCACAGTGGTAACAAGGCATGATGGATCCATGTTCTCATTCGGTTTACGCCAAATTCTGACTCTACCATCTGAATGTCTCAACAGAAATCGAGACTCATCAGACCAGGCAACATTTTTCCAGTCTTCAACTGTCCAATTTTGGTGAGCTCGTGCAAATTGTAGCCTCTTTTTCCTATTTGTAGTGGAGATGAGTGGTACCCGGTGGGGTCTTCTGCTGTTGTAGCCCATCCGCCTCAAGGTTGTAGCTTCACAAATGCTTTGCTGCATACCTCGGTTGTAACAAGTGGTTATTTCAGTCAAAGTTGCAAAGGCATTTTTGCCCACAGGACTGCCGCATACTGGATGTTTTTCCCTTTTCACACCATTCTTTGTAAACTCTAGAAATGGTTGTGCGTGAAAATCCCAGTAACTGAGCAGATTGTGAAATACTCAGACCGGCCCGTCTGGCACCAACAACCATGCCACGCTCAAAATTGCTTAAATCACCTTTCTTTCCCATTCTGACATTCAGTTTGGAGTTCAGGAGATTGTCTTGACCAGGACCACACCCCTAAATGCATTGAAGCAACTGCCATGTGATTGGTTGATTAGATAATTGCATTAATGAGAAATTGAACAGGTGTTCCTAATAATTCTTTAGGTGAGTGTGTGTATGTATGTGTATATATATATATAAGTTTGCATATATTTTAAGGATTCAATAAACTTTTTTCCATTTTAAAAACTGTTATTTCATATGTCAGATTTAAACATGAGTTCATGTCTCTTTTAAGGTGTCAAGAATGGACAATTCACAGTTCTCCAGCTGGTCGAAGCATTGGGGTAAAGTAAACTTTATACCTTTAGAGAGCTGAGTTTGTGGTGTCACCTCCTCCTGCCTTTCTCTAGTATTCAAACTGTAATGAAAGTACAACTACAGTAATAGCAACTATAATTTTAGTGCTGATTTAAGGGCTGCACACATGTCTGATATTTTAGCTTGTAGATAGGTGATTGTGACAGCTGAAAAATCCATTGTAATTTTTTATAATTAATATATTAATTTCATGCAGGTTGAGTCTGACCAGCTCTCAGCCTCAGACACGCGGCCGAGGAGTTCAGCTCCTGTCTCAAGTCCTGCAGGAATGCTACAGCTGCCTATCTGAGAGGGAGGGTAAGATCTCTGTCCTTTTGAATAGTTTTTCCTCGAATGAATTCTGCCAATGCTGCATTGATAATCTATCATCAACCTTCTACAATGCGAATAAATTACTCGCATTTGCGACCAAATTTCAAATTTAGCCAATGGCTAGTAAATTGTACGATTACAGTCGCCTGTAATTGAATTAGAGGCCAGAAATAAGTCTAGCACAGATATAATGCCATTGCCTGCTGCCACCTACTGGCAGTTTAGTTTCATGTTTAAACATTCTTTCCAACATTTCTTATTTGTATATTCAATTTTTTTTAAACAATCTCATAACATTATTTAATGCAGTTGTAATTTTTCAGTGTAAATTATTTAATTTGATTGGTAACAGCCCTATAGTGTCTTATTCTAATTTAATTTATTGATCAAATTTAAGAATATAAAATGAAAGCTGAAGCATAGCCTATATTTAATAAGATTAGGGGGGAAATGCCCTTTATAAAAGGTAAAAATATTACAAATATGCAGATTTAAATATGTCAAAGCTGATTGAACACTGGTGAGAATATTGCTTCAGAATAAATTATATTTCCAAAAATGAAAAATTCCGGACAAGCACATTTTTTACTCGGATAAGTAAATGACAGATATACTTGTCCGAAGGACAAGCACATGAAAAGGCTTAATGTCGAGCCCTGCATTGTAAAAGTCAGGTGAGTAAAATAAAAAAAATTGCTAGCCAATGGCGACCCGAGCTTCATTGTGTCTGTAGAGGGTTGATCATGGTGGTCTAAATGACGTTTGACTGTGACATGTTTTGTTTGCAGTGGAGGTCCTGATAGCTTTCTATGAAAACAGACTGAAGGATCACTATGTAATCACACCGCATGTTCTGCAGGGACTCAAGGCTTTGGTAAGTCAGAGTTCTTTTGCATTCAAATGTGCATGTTATTATTGATCTTATTATTGTTTTTTGTTCGCATTTGGTTCCTTTCAGACGAAATGCGCAGTTCTGCCTCCAGGTTCAGCTGTGTCCATTTTGAGATCCATCTTTCAGGATGTTCACGTTCAGGTGAATATTTTAGTATGAATGAATACACGACTTAACAGTAAAGAAGTCAGCCAGTAGTTCAGATTTTCACTGATCATGCCACAAAAATTATATATTTACACTATTGTTCAAAATATTGGGATCAGTAAGATTTTTTTATTAATACTTTATTCCAAGTACACCTCGCTACAGCCTGTAGCACGATGACGTATTTGATTGATCAAACGTAGTTGACATTGTAACACGCATGCTTTGTGGTATATTTTGATTGTCATAAGCGCATGCTGTAATAACTGCAATTTTGCTTTGTTTTTTTATTGTATGTATTTGTAATGCCCTCTCGTTTGATTAATAAAGTAAATGGTTCATTGGTTTAACATGCATGCGCTGTAGGTTTTGATTACGATTACACGCATACGCACAATGACCTATTTTATTATACACTACACAAATTACAATATTTTAGAAAATCTGTTTGGCATATGACATTTTTGCAACTTTGTTTAACAGGATATATTTATGGTTAACTAAGAGTTAGTAGTATAACTTGATGTCTGTGTCTGTAAATGTAGCTTTAATGTTTATATTCATCCACCACGATAGCCATAACATGTTTTTCTCCCTACTGGCGGCTTCAATTTTGAAATACTGGATATGCATTTTGTATTTTATCTCCAATGACACTGCCCACATTAGCGTTGTAGCCTATTATTGTAATCCATTATTATACGTTTACACGAAGCACTGTAACATGATAGATATGCAGAAGGTGCACTATAGTGATTAGGATGTCCATCACTCTGACGGAGTTAGTTGAGTGGAAAAACGTCTCTTTTTTTTGTCTGTTTTTATCCATCATGTAATTTCCCATATACGTAATGCCATTTTGTGTATGCTGATTTTTATATAATTCTAATATAGCCAAGATAAACATTTTCAACAATTAAAAATGACATTAAAATGAAAGAATATATGGGTTTAAATTACTAATAATGCCCCAGTCAAGTCAAATACATTTGTATTCATTAGTTGCTTTTCACACCATCGTCTAAAACGCTCAAAACAATATCATAACTGTCATACACTCAATTTCAAAATATTTAGAAGGAAAAAGTCTGCCTAGAGATGTAGTGCTTTCTGGATAACGGCACGGTGCTATTTTTATGCAAAATGTTAAAAATTAATATCTTTTATCAACTTATATTTGTAGAGCACTCAGTGCTATTGTGCATATATTCAATGTCTTCTTTAGTCATTAGAACGTTGATCTATATCTAGGGATTTAATTTGCATAAAAATAGAATTGTTTTCGTTGTATTACTTGACATTGTCCCCGACAGTGTGTGAATTTTTTTGGACATTGGGATGTATTTATCGGATAACAGACACAGGATCGTTCTTCTTTAATAAATCTTAATTTATTAAATCTGTTACGATATTAATAAAAAGTCCACATATTTTAGTATATCTCTAATAATCTGCCATGTAGGCTATAACACAGCGAGTGTGAGATAAGCAATTATATATTTGATTAATTCAGGAACGAATAAAAGCCGAATTGCTTTTACGTAACTATGAAACAAATAACACAAGAAGACTAGACATAAGACATACTATTGCCCAATTCGGACGGTAATTGTTTCTCGTGGGGTCATACAGTATTTTCATCATTTACAGGGGCTAGTCAGTGATTTTATTGCCATCTGAATCCAGAATGTCAGTGGTTTTCTCCCACCACCTGTGTAAAAATCCCCGGCCGAATTACCTACTGTTTTTTTTTTTGACAAACACCAAGGTTGTGTGTTAATTGAATTGCCGTCCGAATCCACGAGTTTTCAAGAATATATCACTTCAAAATTCACTGTTTATATCCTTTTTGACCACTGCAGAGTACCGTACGGTTGCGCTTCGGATGCATTTTAAAGATCTAGACTTCTATTACTGAAATGCTGGCAAGTATTTACAAGAGCAATGTATTTCATCACCGCTCAAAAAATAAAAAGAAGCAGCACGTAAACATTTGAAATGGGCCGTTGTTACGACAGCAATTATACATGTTAAAATGACCAAGCAGCATTATGTTTACCTCATGTGAATAAGAGGATGTATTAACTTATTTCCGCTCATTTCCATGTGGAATAAAATTACATTTATTTTGAGTTAAAATACAAGACAGAAAACCATTTTAACTATAATGTGCGTCTATATATCTTCCTAACAGATTTAAATTAAATAATAATTAGGATATGATTTTTCTATTATTGAATTAAATATGCATTTATTCTTATTATACCAAGCATATGACATTTTATTTACACCAAACAGTCATGTTATTGACCACGTGAGCAGTGCGTTCCCAGGTGCGCAGGATCACAAAACTCGCTCCTCCACCGTAAATAAATCCCCATCCGAATGCACAAGTTTTATCACTGAGGTGGCATGCAAATTTATTTTTACGGACTTCCACGTGAGAAACAATTACCGTCCGAATAGGGCTTATGAGTGGAAAAAATAAAGACAATAGTTAGATATTTTCAGTCTATATAATAATAATAATAATAATACATAGGCTATTCAAAATGCCCTCGTTGCTTAAATAAAGTTTTAAATGCGCTATAGCTACTGGTTTAAAATCACAGAATTTGTCTAATAAAACAACAATTTTTATAGGCTATTCTATCTTTAACTCGGCATTACAGTCTACATTACATTCAGTGGCAGCACACGTGATTTCCGCGCATGCGCGTCAATGCATCAGTGACGTATTTGATTAAGTTATCATCGCGTTACAGGCTGCAGCGAGGACAGTCTCCTTTATTCAGCAAGGATGCATTAAATTGATCAAAAGCGCCAGTAAAGACATTAATAATGTTACAAAAGATTCTATTTGTTCTTTTGAACTTTCATCAAACAATCCTATAAAAATAGTTATCACAGTTTCCACAAAAATATGAAGCAGCAGAACTGTTTTCGACATTGATAATATTCATAAATGTTTCTTGAGCAGCAAATCATCATATTAGAATGATTTCTGAAGGATCATGTGACACTGAAGACTGGAGTAATGATGCTGAAAATACAGCTTTGATCACAGGAATAAATTACATTCAAAAGATATTACAATAGAGAAATTTAAGTCATATATCATTTTATTGATAATATTTCACAATATTACAGTTTTTACTGTATTTTTGATCCAATAAATGCAGCCTTGGTGAGCAAAAGAGACTTTAAAAAAAAAAAAAAAACTTTTTTAATATTTGTGTACAGTATTGTTATTTATTTGTCATATCATATATTATACATTTTCTATTTAAACATTGTTCTTAATAAGAAAAAAGTCCTGAAAACTCAATTAAAGCTTTAAATTCATATACGTTCTTGAAAACAAGGATAAATCAGCAATGTTTTGTTTACCATTTTCAGCCTTTTGTAACATTGTCATTCTTGAAATTGTATTAAATGTTACATTAAACGATATGTAATGTTACATTATTGGCATGTTTCTTATTGAGAACTTTTGGCATCCTTATTGCTCTTATGTCACAAGTATCTAGACAGAAATCCTTTTTAAAGACAGAAAGTGACAAACCATGGTTTTGTTTTCTCACTTGCTACAGTCCTTGATGCTGGCGGAGCGATCATGTGTTTACAACATCCTTATCAGCCTAATGGAGTGCAGAGAGGAAGGTAAGGAACGCCGCCAGTCTTTCTCACCCTTTATATTAATGCCTTTACAATCGTTGTATTTAGAAGAGCTTGAACAGCACCAGTGTAAACTATCTGAACAGTGCTCAAATATCTCTTGTTTCACAGAGCTCAAAGGTTTGGGTGCAGACTTTACATTTGGATTTGTGCAGTCAGTAGATGGAGAACGAGATCCACGCAACCTCCTGCTAGCGTTCCAGGTGGCCAGGAACATCATTCACAGGGGATACGATCTCGGTTAGTGTAGATTGGAATTGGAGATATAATGAATGCAATTAATGTATAGTAAAAAGTTTGACATATTTAAAAATATGTCAACACTTTACAATAAGGTCTCATTTGTTAACTTTACTTAATGTATTAACTAGCATGAACTAACAATGAGCAATACATTTGTTACAGTATTAATTAATTTTTGTTAATTTTAGTTAATAAAAATCCAGCTGTTCATTGTTTGTTCATGCTAGTTCAAAATGCATTAACTAATGTTAACAAATACAACGTGATTTTAAAAATCTATCAGTAAATGCTGAAATTAACATTAAGATTAATAAATGCTGTAGAAGTATTTTTCATGTTAACTAATGAAACCTTTATTGTAAAGTGTTACCAAAAATATTTTAATTGTATAATTTTAATATATATATATATATAATTATTTTATTTTTTTATTATCATTATTTTTTTTATAGAAATATGAATATATTATATAATATATATTTTAATATATTATTTGATGTAAAAAAAATAAAAAGTCTGATGTTTATTTGACATCAGGAAGTTGTTGGGTCAATGATTTAAATGTCGTCTTTTTTTCCCAGGTAAATTTGTAGAGGAACTCTTTGAAGTGACGTCCTGTTATTTCCCCATAGACTTTAGCCCTGTAAGTACTTTTATCTAACATTGTAAATTCAGTAAATTCGTTGGTGAAATTTTCTTAACTCAAAAGTTTGATTTGGCACTGTTCTTTAATGATTTGAAAAAAGTCTCTTATGTTCACCAAGACAGCAGTAAAAAATGTAATTTTGTGAAATATTTTTACAATTTCAAATAACTGTTTTCTATGTGAATATATTTTAAAATGTAATGTGATCAAAGCTGTATTTTCAGCGTCATTACTCCAGTCTTCAGTGTCACATGATCCTTCAGAAATCATATAAAAATAGTTGTGCTGCTTCATATTTTTGTGGAGACCATGATACATTCAGGATTCTTTGATTTAATAGAAAGTTAATTTATTAGAAATTGAATCTTTTGTAACATTATGAATGTCTTTAATGTCACTTTTGATCAATTTAATGCATCTTTGTGGAATAAAACTATTAATTTCTTTCAAAAGAATCGTACTGACACCCTGTACACACTAGAGCTGCACGATTCTGGATTAATTGAGAATCATTTTGTTTGTTTAAAATAGAGATCACGATTCTCCCACGATTCAGTCTCGTCAAAGGTTTAATACACATATAACTGCATCACTGTCATTTAGGAATAAGATCACGTGGGTGTTTGAATCAAAATCTTAATATTTTAAGTATTAATCGTTCAGCTTTAGTACATACTCTTCAATGTACAAACCCTTTGAGAGTTGACGTCAATAACTGGATTTCTATTTTTGTTCCTCTGTCTGTTCTCAGCCACCCAATGATCCTCATGGGATCACACAGGAAGATCTTATTCTTTCTCTACGGGCTGTTCTTACTGGGTCGTCTCGGTTTGCTGAGGTAGGGCCTAAACCTAATTCAGACCTAAACTCAATAAGCCTTTGTTTGGCATTATACTTAATGGCTTTGTGTAGCAATAGACTGAAAATTATGCAAATAGTTCAATGAATGGAACTTTTGTGTGTGTGTGTGTGTGTTTGTTTATTGTGTTTTGTATCCTTTCCTCTGACAGTTTTTGTTACCATTGATCATTGAGAAGCTGGACTCAGATGTTCAGAGTGCCAAAGTGGACTCCCTGCTGACACTGGTACAGCTGCAATGCACTTACTGGATTACAATTCTTCACAATTGATTCTGCTTTAGGATTGAGATTTTACATTGGTCATCATGACCCAACACAGTACCAAAAATGTGCTTGTTGTGCAAAAGTAAAAAAAACAGTCAAACATTGAAATTTATATGATCATTTTCAAGAATGATGATATATCATGGTCTACAATGCTGCCTGCCTAGTTTAGGGCACTCGTGACGCTTTATTATTTTAAAGAATAATCACAAATTGTCTTCCATGTTTTAAATTTTAACAGTAAAGCTCTGTTGTGCAGCACTTTGTTTGACAATCTTTTTTAAAATTTCATATGATTAAAATATAAATCAAATAAATGTTTTATGCCTTCATTTGATTGACAGAAAAAATTAAATGCACGATACAGAATGAAGATTTTAAAAAAAGAATTGTTGTTTTTATGAATTTAATTAATTAGACATGCTTTTTGATTATTAAAATTGTATTAAACCTTTACAATTGAATCCAGAAAACTTAAAACAGAAAACACAGAATTTGGTTAAAAAAAAAAAAAATGGATTTTGAGAAAAAAGGGTCCTAAACATGTCTTTTTTTTTTTATAAATTGTTGTTAAATTGTATTAGTTTCATGATTTCAATTAATTAGACATGCTTTTTGACATTTAATTTAACCATTAAAATAGTCCCAGAAAAAAATAAATGGTAAAAAAATGGAATTTGGAAAAAATAAAACAGAATTTGGGAAAAAATACAATGAATTTCATAGGGCCCTACTAGTTTGACTAACTTTCAGATTTTTTTTAAATGCATGATTTTTGATATCAAGAGCAAAAGACATGAGAAGCTATTTTCTTTTCTTCCTTTCGTCAGTTTTTTTATTTATTTAGAAGCATTTGAATCTAGTACAGCATTGTGCATGATAATTTGGTTAGTTGTTATTTTAGGTTACGCTTTATTTTAAGGTTTCATTGTTACAGTGTAATTATATATTTTAAGTACTGAGTAATATTAATTAACATGTACTAGAGTTAGGGTTAAGATTAGGGTGTGGTTTAGGGTATTATGCACAATTTATAGTAATTACTATAGTAACTACATGTAACGTGTAACAAGGACACTAAAATAAAGTGTTTTTTAAACCTTATTTTACTATTTGCATTTATCATTATTCTTTCCCTGATGCAGAGCAGATCTGTGACCCACCAATTGAGAACCACTGTTATAGATCATTCATTTACATTTATGCATTTGACAGATGCTTTTATCCGAAGCAACTTGCGCTGCATTCAAGCTATACATTTTAATCAGTTCATGCACTCCCTGGGGATCGAACCAGTGACTTTGGCTTTGCTATCACCATGCTTTACTGTTGCTCTGACTGAAAATATCTTCTGAAAACAATAAAAATTGGTTACACCTTTATTTTGATAGTCCAAATTAGACATACGACTAACTGCCATTAGAGTATCAGTAAACTGTTAAGTTAGGGTTAGGGCAAAGTTACTCATAGTCAGTAGAATATCTAATGTGGAATATCAAAATAACTGTACACTATTCTTCTGTTTTAGGCCGCCTGCGGTCTGACATATAGCCATAAAGAGCTGGCAGAATTCCTTCCAGGCCTTTGGAGCTCGATACGGAGGGAGGTAAGAGAGAACGGCATAAAACAATGGATACAGGAACTCACAGGTGCTTTTCTCATATTAGTTTGCTCTGTACAACACTTTTCCCACCACTTTATTCCAAGATTTGAAGTTTCAAATGACTTGAGTGTAAGGCCGAAGCATCCAGGAAACTCGTTTTAGTTTGAGGGCTGGTTTGGAGGGCCGCATTTACATTACATGGTTCAAGTGACCATGTAATGTAACAAATTGTTTTTTTTCGGATGTGATCTGTGCTATGCATAATGAGCAGGAAAAAGCACATGGATTCCGATATTCTCAGATTGGTTTCAGGCCTCATTCATATGTGCAAATATGATATAAATATTTGCATCTACCGTGTAAGTGGACAGATCGTATATTTCCCTGTCACTGCGAGTCGTACGTCATTGCAAAAGTGACGCTGGCGAATGATGTCAACTCAGGTGGACATTAAACGTGATCACATGACTCTTTTCAATGGCGCAATGGAGGATGAAGGCTCAACCCAATGTTTTGCTGACCTTTAACGATAGTGCGGGAAGCAAAAGCTTGTATTATCATTTCGTCTGCATCCATTGCAAACGAGTGAGCTGTTATACTCATAAGTATTACAGTGACGGCTCTATTCAAACAAAAATGTTGATCTCTTTCTTCTCTTACTCATCTGCGTCCTCCGTATCACCTTTTCTGCAGCTAATAAACTTCAGAATCAGCTTTATGCTGCTTTTATTGGGACAAAACAAAAGGTACCATGTGTAATTTCTCTTTAGAATACATACAGCGGGTAAAATAAGTATTGAACATGTCACCAGTTTTCTCAGTAAATATATTTCTAAAGGTGCTATTGACATAAAATGTTCACCTGATGTTGGTAACGAGCCATGCAATCCACACATGCAAAGAAATCAAACCATAGATGTCCATAAATGAATAATGTTAAAGGGGTCATGAATTGAGAAATCAACTTTTCATTCAACCTTTGATATATAAAAGTTCATTGTGATATAAGAATATCCGGTCAAAGAAAACCTTTTATTGACACCAGGCCCAGCAAACACTCGATCTCAGAATGTGCCAAGCTGTGGCATCAGAGTGTGGTGAAACACCGCCTCAACACAAGAAGAAGAACGCCTTATTCTGTAGCCCCGCCCACTGATTTGTGCATGGCATGTTATAGATAAATAACGTAGGTCTACGTGGAGCTAAACTGGATCGAACTTCCAAGCAATAAACATGCTGCAATAAGTTTCATTCGGATTCCAATATTATAAATGCATGGATGAACTTTATTTTTAATGAAGATCCATCTCACGTGGGGAAGACATTGCGCATTTGTTCCATTTCACCATGGATTCGTTTGTAAACAAGAGACTGGATTTGCAGACCGGATGAGATTACATGAATGAATGAAGCAACACACTTATATGAGTAAAAAATGTTTTTTATGTGTGATAGTATTGCATTGTTACAGATCGTTTGATATCTATTGATTATGTGTACGTGTCTAACTGAACATAACTTAGCACGCTGTCACAGGCTGGAGAATCCTTTATTTGAGGTGTTGTTGATTAATTGTGCTGCGATTCGTGATCAGACTTGGACCAGGGTATAGGCCAGGGCTCGCAAAGCTCAATGGCTATGTGTTTTCCAGACGAGCTACCAAAACGTATCACCGGCCTGCCGACGGGCTAACCTAAATAGTGAATTAGTGTTCACTCTCTTGACTTGATATTTGAAGGAAAAATAGATATTAATTGCAGGTGGATGAAAATCATTGTGTTTGTTTGATAAAGATATTTTGCGAGCCCTGTGGGCGAATCATCCCGGTTGCAGTTTTCCCACACGCTTTCAAAACAATTCCTCACGTGTACTCATCGGGGAGCCAAAGCTCATTGTAATATGCAAAGCTTATCCAATCATAGCAGTGGCCGTTTACTTCCAAGTCTTCAATGCGGCAAGCCCATAAAAACTGAGCGTTCCATGAGAGAGGCTCAAAACCAGGGTAGAAAATAGAAAATTTACTAATTACTTATTCATTATGATGTTTTTGAATGTAAAAACCAAGCGAACGTCATAAGTTGACCCCAGACAACAGTATAAAAAAATAAAAAAGCCAGTTCATGACCTCTTTAAATGACACGGGGAAAAAGTATTGAACACGCTTACTGTAATTTATTTAATACTTCGTACAAAAGCCTTTGTTGGTAATGACAGCTTCAAGACGCCTCCTGTATGGAGAAACGAGGTGTTATTTTTGGCCCGTTCTTCCACACAAACAGTCTTCAAATCTTGAAGTTTCTGTGGGCCTCTTCTATGAACTCTGATCTTTAGTTCTTTCCATAGATTTTCAGTTGGATTGAATTCAGGTGATTGGCTGGGCCATTCTAGCAGCTTTATTTTCTTTTTCTGAAAAACCAATTGAGAGTTTCCTTGGCTGTGTGTTTTGGATTATTGTCTTGCGGAAATGTCCACCCTGGTTTCATCTTCATCATCCTGGTAGATGGCAGCAGATTTTTATCAAGAATGTCTCTGTACATTTTTCCATTCATCCTTCCTTCAATTACATGAAGTTTGCCAGTACCGTATGCTGAAAAACAGCCCCGCACCATGATTTTCCCACCTCCAAACTTCACTGTTGGTATGGTGTTTTTGGGGTGATGTGCAGTGCCATTTCTCCTCCAAACATGGTGTGTATTATGGCATCTAAAGAGTTAAATTTTGGTCTCATCTGACCAGACTATATTCTTCCAGTATTTCACAGGCTTGTCCAAATATTTGGCAGCAAACTTTAAACAAGCTTCAGCATGCTTTTTCTTCAGCAATGTAGTCTTGCATGGTGAGCGTGCGTGCAGGCCATGGCGGTTGTGTGCATTACTTAATGTTTTCTTTGAAACAATTGTACCTGCTAATTCCAGGTCTTTCTGTAGCTGTCCACAAGTCTCTTCGGATAATTTGTTTCACTCCTCTGTCTGAAATCTTGCGAGGAGCACCTGGTCGTGGCCGATTTATGGTGAAATTATTTTCTTTCCACTTCCGGATTATGGCACCAACAGTGCTCACTGGAACATTCAGACGTTTTGAAATCCTTCTGTAACCAATGCCATCAGTATGTTTTGCAACAATAATGTTGCGAAGGTCTTGAGAGAGCTCTTTGCTTTTACCCATCGTGAGATGTTTCTTGTGTGACGCCTTGATAATGAGACGCCTTTTTATAGGCCATCATTTGGGACTGAACAAGCTGATATTAATGTGCACTGACAAGGGGCAGGATTGCTTTCTAATACTGATTGTCTTGGCTTTCCATGCCTTTTTGCATGCCGTTCAATACTTTTTCCCTGTCTCATTTAACATGATTACACATAACTTAAATTATGGACATCTATGGTTTGATTTCTTTGCATGTGTGGATTGCATGGCTTGTTACCAACATCTGGTGAAAATTGTGTCAATAGCATAAATATATTTACTTAAATACTTATTTTACCCGTTGTATAGTCCACATGCATGATGGGTTTTTAATGAATATCAAGCACTAATGAGAGAGAATGCCTGACTGTTCTTGGCTGGATACATACAGTTGTGTTCAGAATTATTGCCACCCCTGGTAAATATGATCAAAGATGGCTGTAAAAAATAAATCTGCATTGTTTATCCTTTTGATTTATCATGCAAAAAATTCACAATAATCTAACCTTTCATTGAAGTAAAAGAATGGAAAGTTGGGTGACAATCACATTATGAAATAAATGCTTTTCTCCAAAACACGTTGGCCACAATTATTGGCACCTCTAGAATTTTTTATGAGTAAAATACCTCTGAAGTATATTCCCATTACTATTTAAGGTTAAAAATACCGCTGGATCTTTAATGTTGTCGGCCTATTTTTTTGCTGGAGGTCCTGGACATCTTGTTCAGATACATGGTATTAACACGATAAAAAATCAACCTGACGGCCTCTGCTAAAAAATCTTATAATGGGCCATGGTTGGATCTTCCATCAGGACAACGATCCAAAACAAACATCAAAATCAACACACAAATGTGTCACTGAACACAAAATGAAGCTTCTGCCATAACCATCCCAGTCCCCTGACCTGAACCCTATAGAAGATGAGTGGGGTGAACTGAAGAGAAGCACCAAAATGGATCTGGGAATCTGAAGGATCTGGAGAGATTCTGTGTGGAGGAATGGTCTCTGATCTCTTGTCAGGTGTTCCCCAAACTCATCAGGCATTATAGAGGAAGACTCAGAGCTGTTATCTTGGCAAAAGGAGGTTGCAAAAAGTATTTAATAAAAGGGTGCCAATAATTGTGGCCAACGTGTTTTGGAGAAAAGCATATATTTCATAATGTGATTTTTACCCCCCACTTTCAATTATTTTACTTCAATGAAAGGTTAGATTTTTGTGAATTTTTTGAATAAAAGATCAAAAGGATAAACAATGCAGATTTATTTGATCATATTTACCAGGGCTGCCAATAATTCTGACCACCACTGTATAAAACCCCACATTAATACAAAGTTTGACCCAAATCTCTACAGAGTTTGCTCAAAGTTTGGCCTAAAAAACCTCAACAGCTCAATTTATGTACAGGCCAAACAAAGAGATTTAGAAACAATTCACTTTCACCCCTAATATTTTCCTTGTGTTTGTCCATGACTCAAAACTTCAAAAAATGAACTGGGTTTCTTTGGCTCAGTTGTGTGAACTACAGCTCCAGTTACGGCTTAAAACGCTTGAATGTGCAAGTGCCGAATACTGAGAGTAGTTAAAAAGGTTCTTCCACTTAAAAAGTGAGTTATAACTCGCAATACAATACATTAAAGAGTTTCTCTATCTTGCTGCAGCTAAAAATAGCTGTTACAGATACATAATTTTTTTTGTCCCAATTCAATCAAATTGTGGATACAAGCACTTTGGGACACTTATTTTGCAGGAATTTTTAAACTAGTGTTTTGTGGATGTAAAAAATAATAAATACATATAATAATAATGATGATAATAATAATAAATGTATTAAATAATGAATTACTTAATATATAAATTCAAATGAATTTTGACGTTATTAGTTTTTCTTTCAGTAATAGTGTCAACTTAATAGATGGTAAGAATTTTCCAGATAATATTTAATACATTTTCTTTTCTATTCCAGATAAAAATATAATTTTTCACAGGATAAGTGGGTCTTTATACATGAACTTTATATATCTGTGTGTCTGTGGCATAAACAGTTTGAAAACTTTGCTGTGTAGTATATTTGATCTTTGAGTTTATTTCCTGTGTGTAGGTGTTCCAGACGGCCAGTGAGAGGGTGGAATCAGCCGGTCTGTCTGCTCTCAGTGCGCTGACGTCCTGTCTGTCCCGTTCTGTGCTCAATTCAGACTCTGAGGATTCCCTGCAGGTGTTTCTAAACCTCGTCCTCAAAGGTATCTGCAAATGGTGGATTCAAACAAGGATGTTATCTTAGTAGTACATAGATTTAATGCAAGAATGATGGATAAAGGGTAAAAATAGCTGATCATACAAAATTATGGATGAGCACATCTTGCCATGATTATTCCTATTTAAAAAGGCCATATTATGCCTTTTATAAAGTCTTGATTTTGCTTTTATAGGGTACATAACACACACAGTTTCTGCCAATATCGTGTTAATCTTGAGTACCTATAGAGTAGTATTGCATCCTTCATATCTCTGAAGAGTCTTTAGTTTTGTCATATATAAAAAGACAGATACGCTGTACCTATTCTTTCCGAAAACACCCGAGATCGTGCAGGCATGCAGTGGCCGGAGCTAAAGAGTAATGAACACACATACATCATCGCATTATCCCTGGATAACTTTCGATTCACTATCCATTCGTGTTGTTTACATTATATGCACTTGCACTGCCAACAAAACACAGACATTTGATGCAGTTTCACTCACCGCCTGCAGTTTCGACTCATGACCGAACAAACACTTGCAGAACTCTGTTGCTGCTCCGGGAAAACAAACTGCATCCACTGTTTCCTTAACACTGGGTTATTTGGGAAGCTGAACAAGGTTATCTTTCCCTCACAACCAGAAACACACTTCTTTAGTGACATTGTTGATTTCATGGTCTAAAAACAAAATGATGGCGCTGCCGACAGCTTCCGTAACCTGAACCCGAACCCAAGCTTGTTGATGTGCGTGCTCTTGCTCTCGCTCGTGTGTGTGTGTGTGTGTGTGTGTGTGTGTGTGTGTGTGTGTGTGTGTGTGCGCGTGTGCACGCTTATCCGGGAGAAGTGCTCATATAAGCAATTCTGCCCTTTATGATGTCATACAGGGCCATACTCACAAAAAACTTTCCCAAAACTTGAAGGAGTTTATTTAGCACAAAAATACTCTGTCATGTTTTTAATTTTGGCCATGTTAAGCATGAGAATTAACTCTTTAACCGTGTAAATAAGTCAGAATGCATGAAATAGCATTAGACCCCCCCCCCCCCCCCCTTTAAGCTCTACTAGAATAGGTTTTCTTTCTTGAATGTTCAAAAAACACCTAATTTTCACATATATGTAGAGATGCACCGATCCACTGGCAAGGGTCGATTTTCCACATGCTCAGCCTGGACCGGTGACCAGTCGGTCAGTCTTATGTTATTCCGATTCCGTGCCGCGGTGCAGGCAATAACGTCAGACACTCGCTCATCTCATTCGCTCCGGTTAAATAGTGCTTATATTACGCATCATTTTACAAATTCCCAATGGTCAAATACATACAAAATTGTCAAAATGCCCATCTTGGCGAGTATTCAGTTAAACAGTCAGGTTTGGAACATAAATAGCTAAGAAAGATCACGCATGTTGTATTGGATCCGTGCATAAACTCTTAAAGTGACAGCAGCCTAATATTCCTGGTGCTGTCTGTCATGTTCATCAAAGAGCAAAAGACAAAGAAAAATCACTCTCTGCTCTTGACTGAATAACGTTTGTAACTAATTGTAAGCATTACTCTTAAATTAAATCTTATTTAATTTCTACAATGAAGACTATTCAGTGTTATTTTACATTTGATTACTTTAATTTCTATAGTATTTCTTACCTGAATACTAACCTACTGTTAGACCCACCTGAAAATCTTAAAGCCTTGTTTATTTCATGTCTCTCTTCATTCTATTGCATTTATTTGTGCTGCTGTTTGCAATTTGTTTATTTGTTCTTATTTTATTACAGATTTTTTACTTGTTTTTTTTTTTTTTTTAATGAAAATAGAACTTTGCGTTGAAGAAAAGTAGATTTTTGTTTGTATATGCTGTCAGTTATAGTTGTTAGAAAGAAAATCGGAATAGGCAAAAATTCGGCAGGTTACACTTACAAAAAAAAACAAAAAACGGAAATCGGAATCGGCCAAGAAAATTGCAAACGGTGCATCTCTGCATATTCTCCATTGTTGCAGCTCCTATCTTCCCAGTCTGTCAGTAACGCTCTGTTTAGTTCCTGTCTCTATGAAGCCCCTCCTTCTGAAAAGCACACTGTGCTCTGATTGGTCGGCTGGAGCAGTGTGTTGTGATTGGTCAGCCGATTTGAGCGGGTTTGGGAAATGTCCTGCCCTTTACCATAACCACAAGTTTCAACACACTACTAACTAACTCAACCAGGCCTGCCCCTCTATTCTGCATATTAATTATTTAAATGAGGAATATTGTGACGTGTTCGTTCCCGGAAGAAAATTCAAGACTACAATGGAGGCGTTTCAGGGAGTTCAGAAACACTGACACTGATATAGAGAAGAACTCCCACTGGAGGGACTTTGTGCTTTGAAACTTTGCAGACATTTTTCATGCTCGAACAGCAACATTACATGCTAAAGAAAGATGAACATGTAAAAAGCATAATAGGTCATCTTTAATTATCCAGACAAAGGAGTCTGATCAGACTCATAACTATCATCTTCACATGCTCAAATGTATCAGTGCCGCCCAGGCTTGTTCTACTATCACAGCTGGTGTGTGTCTCGTCCTCTCAGACTGTCAGCACCATCTCTGTGAGCCAGACCTCAAGCTGGTGTGGCCCAGTACCAAACTCCTGCAGGCTGCCGCCGGAGCCTCATACAGAGCGAGTCTGATAGTGTCGGCTGCCGTCATACCTGCCCTCCTGGAGCAGTACAACAACAGGACGCAGGTACTCTCTTGAAGCAATATTCTCTGCACATGGCTTGACACGTAATTTTTTTTTCTTGAATTCAGGTAATTCAGCAGTTGATTCCTGCTGCAGATATATTCAGAAATGAGCCAGTGTCTTTACACAAGCATACTGTGCTATAATGCATAATTCATTTGATCCTATCTTTATACAGTGTGCACAGCGGCGCACCCTGCTGGAGGTTCTGCAGGGTTTCGTGCAGCCCACCCCACTCAGCCGGCCTGCAGATGGAGGTATGTGACAAGATTACATGCTCAAACTCCTGCTCAACACATTCACCTCCAGACTTCTAGCGACTGATACCGTCAGATCTCATTCATAAGACTTTATACAACTTTGTTTATGTGCATATTGGTTACTGCTTGGTGGAAAGAGTCTATGGGCCCTATCATACACCCGGCACAATGCAACACCAGGCGCGACGCAATTGTTTTATGCTAGTTTCAGCCTGACGCAGTTATCATTTTCATGTCCAGCGCCGCATTATTTAAATAGCAAATGCACTCACGGCCATCTGTTCGCCCATGGGTGTGCTGGTCTGAAAACCAGGTGTGTTCAGGTGCATTGTTGCTATTTTGAGGCAACTGAAAACTACTGCGCCATTGACCAACAAAAACCTGGTCCAAAGTCAGTATTTTTTTTGTTATTTCAAGGGAGCGTTAATAATATGCGCCTATAGGCGGGTGCACAACACGCGTACACTCCATATAGAAGGATTACAATGTAAAAGATTATTATTGTGTCCATAAAGATAAAAATGCCTACATGTCATAATGGATAGTCATTGCATGTATTAGAATTAACTATTTGCAGTAATGAATAATGAAATTGGCTAATTAATTGACCAATCGTGGCAATACACATATGTATTTAAACTGACTTGTCAGGTTGAGGGCGTCTTTATTCCGCCATGTAAACTGGCTTTTAAAGGGAATGGGAGATGAGACTGATTGGTTTTATTGCACTTTATGCCCAAAACACACCCATGACTCATTAAGAGACTAGGTACAACCCTTTTGGACCATGCGCTGGGCATGCTGACAGTTTTTTCCGTCGTTAAACTAGCAAAAGTGGATTTGGACATGCCCTAAGTGCACCTGCGCCATGCGCTTCAGACCGTGCGCTCAGATCTTTAAAATAGGGCCCTAAAACTGTAATATAACATGTTTTAAATATTTGTTTAATATACAGTGTTGATGCATTTCTCTCTCTCCTGCATGTACACAGAGGAGAGTGTATTGGTTGCGTTTCAGCAGTCTTTGTGTAGCGTGGTGTTTTCTGCGCTGGCGGAGTCTAGTGCTGGTCTACAGGTTACAGCCACACGTGTGCTTTCTGCACTGGGACAGCAGCCCTGTGAGTGGATACACAACATTTCTGAAAGACATTAGTACTTTTATTCAGCAAGGATGCATTGAATTAATCAAAAGTGACAGTAAAGACATTTATAATGTTATAAAGATGCTGTTCTTTTGAACTTTCTATTCATCAAAGAATCTTGTAAAAAAAGAAAAAAAAGAATCATGTGCAAAAAATATGAAGCAGTGCATCTGTTTTCAACAGTGATGATAATCCGCAAAAAATTCTGAGCAGCAAATCATCATATTAGAATGATTTCTGAAGGATCATGTGACACTGAAGACTGGAGTAATGATGCTGAAAATACAGCTTTGATCACAGGAATACATTACATTTTACCATATATTCACATAGAAAACAGCTATTTTAAATTGTAATATTTCACAATATTACTGTTTTTACTGTATTTTTTTATCAAATGCAGCATTGGTAAGCATTTTTATTTGTTGTATTCAATTTGTATTTCATTGAAAAATGAATTGATTTGTATATTTATCCACCTGTTTCTTTCTTGCACTAAAATGAAACATTAATGTAGTTTTATAGTTTTTTTTGTACTGTATTTTTAAGACCTCTAAATGTCAATGACCTTTGTTATGATTGAGTAACCACTTCTCTTCCAAGTAACAGTGCTTATGAAGTGGTCATTTTCATTCTGCAAATAGTTAAAAACAACCTGTAAAAAAAAAAACGAATAAATTATCTATTCTACTTCATCCTTATAACTAGTCCATGACTGGGTAGCAGGGTTAGTATTGTTAACTTAACTAAAACTTTTTTTTTTTCCTAAAAAAAATTAATCTGAAATAAAATATAAAAATTAGATTGAAATTTTGTCTTGACAAATAACCTTTAAGTATATTAATTTGAATCACTGAATTTACTCATTTTTAAATAATAACTGAACTGGACAAGAAACAAAAACTGAACTAAAATTAAAAAAATTAAACCTAAATTGTAATATTTAAAAAGAAAATATCTAATAAAAATGGCAAAAGCTCATAATAATTACTTAATATTAAATTAAAATGAAAACAACTGAAAATATAAAAAATAAAAGCTAATTCAAAATATTAATAAAACTACACTTACTTACCTAATCCTCTTATGGTAACACTTTACAATAAGGTTCAGTAGTTAACATTAATTAACTACATTAGATAACATGAACTAATAATAAGCTGCACTTATAAAGCATTTATTTATCTTTGTTAATGTTCATTTCAACATTTATTAATACATTATTAAATCTTGTTAGCATTAGTTAATGCACTGTGAACTAACATGAACAAACCATAAACAGCTGGATTTTTATTAACTAACGTTAATAAAGATGAACGAATACAGTAACAAATGTACTGCTCATGGTTAGTTCATGTTAGTTAATACATTAACTAATGTTAACTAATGAAACCTTATTGTAAAGTGTTACCCCTCTTTGTCCTATGTGGGACATAAGGCTGCAATAAAAATAAAATAAAAACTATAATAGTATATAAATATCTTCTGGGTAGGCCAAGTTTCTGAACACTGAATGAATGTGGGAGGTCAAATGATAACATGCTCATAGTGTGTGTTACGTCACTCTTGTTTTGCTCCTCACAGGCTTGTTGGCTCCGACAGATGTTGAGAGAGCTGTTGATCATTTGACCAGACTCATTCTGGAGGAAGAAGATACTCAAGTGAGGTAGTTATCACACACGGGAGATCATAGGAGAGGATGTCTTTAATGCGTTTACATCTTAAAGCTTTTCCCGCACTGACATTTCTGTCTCTCAGTTTGGCTGTAGTGGAGTGTTCAGGCTCTCTGGCTCATCTCCATCCCAAAGCCTTCATCTCCAGGATGATTCCTCGGCTTAAGGAAGGGATCCTATCAGGTGAAACCTAGCGTTCGTAACACACACACACAAACAACATCCATGGCAGTTTATCAGATAATTTCGGACTACTTTTCTCTACAGAGTCTAACTCAGCTGTACGTCAGCGGTGTGTGACGGCGGTAGCATCTGTGTCGTCTCAGCTCAGTGTCTTGCAGGAAAGCACCCCAGTTCTGTTACAGGTGCTGGCTTCAGCCCACACAGGTACACATTCATTCTTGAAAAATTGTCAGGGTCCACGCGGGTCCCTTTCAGGGAGAGGGCGGAGCTTCAAGAGCTTGTGTTAGCAGCTCCGATTACCTCATGCAGTCACGCAATTTCCGAAACTGAAAATTTCCGAAACTGTTCAGCCTTTTATGATCAAACCGGAGTCAGACAATGATGGAGAGACTCCAGAAGAAGAGACAACATGCAGAATGAGACAGGATGTTTCTGAATGGATAGTTGATGAATTTATGAGTTAACTATCTTCAAGTCATCAATTAGCATATTCTGTCGTGATAATCTATAAATCGCTGGTGTGGGAACTGTTGTCAGAGCGACTCCCAAATGTGCTCGACTACAACAACTCTTTCTCTTCTCAACATGTTCCTGGGGGCGGGGTTTATGTAAATGTTAGGGTTAGTGATGTCACTAACCCATGAAGAAGCTCGTTGTAGTCCCTACCAGCCGTTTGTTGTAGTCCTTAAAAAGCGATTTCTGTAAAAGAAAATATCTCTTTTTGCATTGAACTCTGAGCGTCGTAACTTTGCAGTTTATGCTCAAACAGCAACATTACACACTAACTAAAGTTAAAAAAGTCAAACCCCTTTCATTTTTTCACTTGCAAGAGTTAAACCCCAGAGCTTTTATTTTGCCAGAAAACTGCAGGACCTTTAAGTTTCTATAACAATAAGTATACAAATACTTCTCATTACAAATCCAGTAAAACGCTTTAAACATCCGTCCACAAAATGTTAGAGATTACACAACTCTGAAAATAAAGTGGTGCACGTTGCGTTTCCAAAAGCCCTGCATCATGAACTACTCGCATTTAAGCGAAAAACAAACACATTGTTATGCTTCACTCTGAAACACACAGTGGTCAGACTATATAATATATTGCAGCATTTTGTGGTTTGATAAGTGCATTAAGCCATATCGCACTTAGCATTTTAGTTTGATTGACAGATACTTTGCTAAAGCAGCAATGCAAAAATGTTAATAATATGTAAGAGAATGTAAATATTTTTGGTTCATTATGAAGCTAGCGGAACAGATTAGTGGTAATTACTGGGAAACACTGTAGTAAATATTATAAATCTGGTTGTTCCTGTTCTGGTTGCTGATCAGCACATTTGGTAGTATAGCACAGTTTCTTGCACCTTATGGATTAATTATTTGATTCTGATACAAAGTCAAGTCCTTTATTTATATAGCACTTTATCTGTTTCAAAGCAGCTTTACAGTGAAAAACACATGTTGTTCATCTTTCAGGTAACTGTAGTTTCTCCATGGAGGACGTGACCGCTGTATGCATCAGTTTGCAGCGGATAGCGGCGCACGCACGTGACACTGAGGAGATTGGACAATTCTTCCATAACAACATCATTCCACGACTTCTAGGACTGTCCTTACAGGCAGCGCTGCAGAGTAGAGACTCTGGTCAGTGTTTGTCAGTGTTTTCTGGTGTGTGTGTGAGTGTTTGTGCTATTTGTAGATGTAACTGTGTGCTTGTTCAACAGGTCACAGTAGTCCACTCACAGATGAAGCCGTTCTGTCTGCTTTAGTTCCGGTCATCAGCACAGCCTGTGCTGCGTTACAATCAGAGTGAGTCCAGGCGAACAAAACACAATTATATATAATTATACACTCACCTAAAGGATTATTAGGAACACCTGTTCAATTTCTCATTAATGCAATTATCTAATCAACCAATCACATGGCAGTTGCTTCAATGCATTTAGGGGTGTGGTCCTGGTCAAGACAATCTCCTGAACTCCAAACTGAATGTCAGAATGGGAAAGAAAGGTGATTTAAGCAATTTTGAGCGTGGCATGGTTGTTGGTGCCAGACGGGCCGGTCTGAGTATTTCACAATCTGCTCAGTTACTGGGATTTTCACGCACAACCATTTCTAGAGTTTACAAAGAATGGTGTGAAAAGGGAAAAACATCCAGTATGCGGCAGTCCTGTGGGCGAAAATGCCTTGTTGATGCTAGAGGTCAGAGGAGAATGGGCCGACTGATTCAAGCTGATAGAAGAGCAACTTTGACTGAAATAACCACTCGTTACAACCGAGGTATGCAGCAAAGCATTTGTGAAGCCACAACACGCACAACCTTGAGGCGGATGGGCTACAACAGCAGAAGACCCCACCGGGTACCACTCATCTCCACTACAAATAGGAAAAAGAGGCTACAATTTGCACAAGCTCACCAAAATTGGACAGTTGAAGACTGGAAAAATGTTGCCTGGTCTGATGAGTCTTGATTTCTGTTGAGACATTCAGATGGTAGAGTCAGAATTTGGCGTAAACTGAATGAGAACATGGATCCATCATGCCTTGTTACCACTGTGCAGGCTGGTGGTGGTGGTGTAATGGTGTGGGGGATGTTTTCTTGGCACACTTTAGGCCCCTTAGTGCCAATTGGGCATCGTTTAAATGCCACGGCCTACCTGAGCATTGTTTCTGACCATGTCCATCCCTTTATGACCACCATGTACCCATCCTCTGATGGCTACTTCCAGCAGGATAATGCACCATGTCACAAAGCTCGAATCATTTCAAATTGGTTTCTTGAACATGACAATGAGTTCACTGTACTAAAATGGCCCCCACAGTCACCAGATCTCAACCCAATAGAGCATCTTTGGGATGTGGTGGAACGGGAGCTTCGTGCCCTGGATGTGCATCCCACAAATCTCCATCAACTGCAAGATGCTATCCTATCAATATGGGCCAACATTTCTAAAGAATGCTTTCAGCACCTTGTTGAATCAATGCCATGTAGAATTAAGGCAGTTCTGAAGGCGAAAGGGGGTCAAACACAGTATTAGTATGGTGTTCCTAATAATCCTTTAGGTGAGTGTATATTATATTATGTGACTGATTTGACTTTCAGAAGTGTACTGAAAATTAGGGCTGGGTTTTCAAGAATCGTTTTGATTCTGAGTACAAGCTTTTGAGTCTATACCAATTTCGTTATCGATTTATTTGAATGTATATCAGGTACAGTACATGGCAGTCTTTCTCGAGGAACAAAATATGTCTCTATGCTGTAAACACACATTTAGAGAACCCCTAGTTGGTGCATTAATATTAAAGGTTAAAATTAATAACAAATATGAGTGATATATATTTTTAAATTGCACTTTTGATATCAACTTTTTAATGATAATTATGTTTTAATTCTCCAATTAGTTGTTGAAATATAAACATTTAAACGTGACTGTCATAACTTGTTTTCATGATTGATTCATTAAAACATTCATGATTAAATAATGAAGACATCATTAACAGGTTAAATAAAAATATAATGAATATATAATGTAGTGCATATAATTAGCAAAATGTTCTTCTGTCAAGTTCATGGACATTAAATCGCATTACGTATCGTTGTTTTATTAATGTCTTTCTGTGGTTGAAACGTATATGGAGAGATTACATGAGACATGATACATTTCATGTTTAGTTGGTGCTGTAATAGTAACTAGTAGTAAAGAGGAAGAGATGATCAGTTCACCGTTTGACTATTGCAATTTGTCACGCAACATTAAAGAGCCACAAAACCACGTTTAAGAGAGAAAACTGACTGAGTTTGAAAGCTGAGACTTTATTTCAGACCAAAAGTACCTTTATATGTAATAAACATTATACCAGGAAATCTTTATTTAGATTCAAATATTAAAATAGATTAATCAATGTGAATAACCCAGCCCTTATTAAAAATATACACATTTTCGAATACAATCCTTATTGTTTTCTTGTAGATCAGCGTCCCGCATGGCCGCCCAGGCTGTTTCTCTGTTCCTGGATGGAGATGTGTCCTTTCTGCCAGAGAATGCCTTCCCATCCCAAATCCAGTTGCTCCAAGTATGACGAGATCAATCACTCAACAGTCAGGTTTAGATTGCCAATCCAGATTAACTGAGTTCAACTTCAATATGAGAGTCTGTTCTGGAAGAATTGTGGTCTAATGTCTCTCGAATCATCAGTATCTACTCAACATTCTCCCACAATTTAGCAGCATCTTCTAACAAGTGTTTGTCGATGATTCTAGGGTTTGTTTGTGTGCTGCTTTTCCCACAGAGCCAGGCAGAGTCTCGGGGTCCGTCTCAGTTGGTGTGTCTGCTGATGGCCTGTGTTTGCTCTCTTCCACGCAGCGTAAGTTAAACTCTTAGCTTGCTCTCATCAGATTATTCATTTAGTACAGGGGTTTTCAACAGAGTTCTTTATTATAGGGCTGCACTATTCTCTTTTCTGATTAAAAACAAATCAATTGTTTTAAAATGCAATTTAAAATAAAAAGGATGCACAAATTAAGTAACTTTTTTTTTAATGATTATATAGCAATGACTAATTTTTATCTTAAAATACTAGATTTTTTTTTACAGTACAATATTATAATATAAAAACAATAATAATAGTAATTGTTATTTACATTGTATTTTATATTTTCATTGTAACATCACTGTAAAAATCTAGTATTTAAAAAAAACATAATAATAAACATAATTTTATTTTACAGTGTAACAATTAAATAACGATAATAATATTTATGGTTGTTTCTAAATATGACTGTAATAATACAAATAATTGTAATACTGTTATTATTATATATTTTAAAAAAATACAAACTGTTAAATTGCAATACATATAGTTCAGCCAAAAATGAAAATTGTCATCATTTACTCACTCTCAAGTTGTTCAAAACTTGATAAACAGTTGATGGACCCCATTGACTTTCATAGTTTTTTCCCCCCATACTATGGAAGTCAATCAACTGTTTGGTTACCCATATTCTTCAAAATATCTTCTTTTGTGTTCAACAGAAGAAAGAAACTCATACAGGAGTAAATGATGACAGAATTTTCTGGGTTTTGGGTGAACTATCCCTTTAATTTCTTCGTTTTAAAACAAGCTTTATTTGAGATGGAAAACCACAGGAAACTCTTAAAGCAACAGTAGGTTTATAAGTGTTTCTCATTACAAGTTTGGGAAGCTCCTTGCACTCCATTTGCACATTGGCTGAACCAAAATTAATATTTTTAACACAATTTAAGAAACCGCATTTATGGGACTGTTCAAGTCCGATGTTGCAGCTATTGTAAAAGATCTTCATTTCGTCAATTACACAACAGATGGATATTCCTGAGATTGACAGGCTTCTGGTCCAGTTGGAGGATCTGATCTGTACGTGTTCACACCTGTTCTCCTACACGTTTGCTGCAAAATGCTTCGCAGGCTTGGTCAACAAGAGGCCGGCAGGTATACACAGGATGGTTTTATCTTCTTCCTAAATCACATGCACTGAATTTCATGCTACATGACCTAGGTCTGTTCAGTTAATCATAATTGATTTACAATTTCGGCTTCTAACATTTGAAAACAAGATAGAGGTAAAGCGATTATTGTGCCGCTGCCACATTCAGCGGTGCGCTTTTGTTCCTACCTAAGCCAAACTTAACATCCAAATCAGTCGAATAAGTGAGTGTTGTAAAATGCAGTCTACTGTTGTTGAACTGCGGGACGTGCTTGATATTCAAATGCATTAAGCCGCAAAAGAGTAGACAGCCTCAAGACAAGAAAATATGACAAGGCATATCTCGCTCTCGGATTCACCAGTTCAACTGTGGGTGTAGCATGAAGCCGAAAAAGTTAAGACGCCACTTAGACTTCACATCACGAACCCAAAGAAAAGCCTGTTGAGAGTTTGTAGTACTGTATTAATTAAAATGTTTCAAATAAATCCTATAGGATTTTGCATGTTTGAGGCCCTGTTTACACCTGGTATTGGTCAATCAGATCACAAGTGGACGACGCTAAATACAGATTTAAACGGGATGTAAAACGTTTTGAGATTGTCCACTTTCTCCTACTTCCAGAGGTAGTGGAAAACGCATTTGACCGGATTGCTTCCGTAGTGTAAACCCTCATGTGGTTAACTGCATTCGAACAGCCACAAAAGACCGTCTACTCTCCTCCTACTGACCTAATGCGAAAACATTATGGGAAGCGCTCTAGCCAGACGGGATTTAAACTTTGTCGGCTGAAGACCCAAGTTTGTTTTGAAGATGAAAAACGTACCAAACACAATGTTCTCTCACCATTCCTGATTTCTAACACACAGTCACAGCGTCTTGCGGTCAGAGCAGAAACGAAAGCTCTCCGTATGTTTTCCCATCATCTCTGGGCGTGTTCATATGTAAATTGCGTGAGCTTATTTTGTCCATTAGATCGAAAAATCGGAAGAAAAAAATATATACATTTACCCGCCATAGACCCTCCCCTTGAAGAAATCAGGACAGAAGTGGATAAAAGAGATGGATTAAAACACCAGGTGTAAACGGTATGCGTCTCCCTAATCTACTTGTGATCCGATCGACCAGAACGCATCTTAATACCAGCTGTAAACAGGGCCTGAGAGTCTTTATGTGCATGTAGGTGGGGTGGGGGGGGCTTGAATATATTATTCTCCACAAAAGGGGGCCCGTCAGAAAAAGTTTGGGAACCACTGACCTAATGAAAGACTTTTCTATCAATGTAGGTTACCTGATCTGCATATCGTGTGTGTGTGTTTGTTCAGGTGAAGCTCTTGACGCAGTGCTGGAGAGAGTGTTGAAGAGGATCAGTGTAGAGCTGGAGAACGTTTCCTCTTCCCAGCGAACACAAGCGTTCACACTGCTGCTCTGGGTAATGACCAAATCAAGAGATTTGCCAATTGCCAGATTAAATTTAACCCTCTATGGGACGCATTATGTTCTAACCATGAAATATTTTTACAAATAAGTTTTTATTACATGAAATAGCTTCAAAATGGTCAAAAAAATAGTTTTATATAAAATTTATTTTCTTTTCTATTTAAATGCACGTCTTTTCAGAAATTGATAGATTTATGTACTTGGGACTCATGGAAACCAAACCCTATCATTTAATCCCTATCGTTCCCTATAATTTGGCTAACTCATCCTCAGTCTCATCGAATGGAAGAGCTAACTCTGTGCTCTTCCTATTGCTGTATTCATTTTCTGAAAAGAAGAAATAATTTTGATACTTATACATAAACACAACTATACTACAATAAACACTTTAAATAAATAAATAACTGCAATTATATTATTGATGCTACTATCTGTAAAAAATCCCAATGGGGAAATACATTACTGCAAATCCACTGTGGTACAGCGTTGCCATATGGAAACATTGACATTTTCTCTATTTACAGTAAAACTATGTTAGAAAAGGTTCTACCATTAGTTAGAAGTCCCCCTTGAGAAGAGATGTTTAGAAATGTCCGTTCTTCGTACCTCGCTTAATACATCTCAGATGATTTGACGGATCCCAGATCTTCCAATCGTGATAACTGATCTCTGGCTAATCTGGCGGATTGGATTAAAATATCTGGATTAAGTTGTCTGAGATTACTGTGCGTTCCTGTGTTCCCTGAAGAGGGCAGATGCATCGATACTTGAAACCACGATTAGCAATGCAGCGACTGGCTGGCGGCAAGACAGCAACGCAATGACATCATGTAATTAAAAAAGACACCTGGCGAAAAACTTACGACGAATTTCTGGACCTTATAAGGAAACAACCATAACAACATAAAAGTTATAATAGATAAAGTAAAATGTGCACTCTTTTTTTTTTTTTTTAAGCATGATTCCCAATTATTTATATTCACTATTTTATAGTATTTGTACACCCTTTACCTTTTTATTTCAATTTTGTAATTATCAATTCATTTATTTTTTAATTCAATTTGAAGCAGATTTGTAACGTGACAGTATTAATTAAAGTCTCTCCCGAACACGTTTGAATTTACGGACCTGTTGCTATGACAGCAAGTCAAGGATGAGAAACAATTCAAGATCATGCCAAACCGTCAACAATCAAATCCAGCTAATTGAGTTAGCGACGTATGAAGAACGGACCGTTCTTCCGTGTGAGGGTGACAGCGGGAAAGAGAGTTTTGGAGCAGCACATCATTGGCTACCTTAAGGCCTGCCCTTTTAATTCACACAGTGCAATTTATTGTATTTTTTTTTATAAATAACAAGGAAATTAGTAGAAATTAATTGTTGCCATATGGCAACGCTGTACCATAAAGGGTTAACAGATTAAATGTAGGCTTCTATTCACATATAAAAACTGATAAACACACATACATATAGAGCACATCAAATATGGCAAACAGAAGCTCAAACATGCTTTTTCTTTTGTATAGGTGGCCAAAGCCCTCCTCTTACGCTACCATCCGCTATCAACAGCCCTGACTGACAAGGTAGGGTTTTTTTTTTCTTCCAATCCCCCCCAGTCATTTTCAGAGGTTCGATGTTTGAGTGGTCTCTCTGTCTTCTGATTTCAGCTCTTTGCTCTTTTGAGTGACCCAGAATTAGGATCTCAGGCGGCCGACGGTTTCTGCGTCCTCATGAGCGACTCGCCAGATGTGCTGAATCGCAGTTGCCACGCCGATGTGCGCATCATGTACAGACAACGCTTTTTTGCTGAAAACTCGAGCAAACTTGTTGAAGGCTTCAACTCAGCAGAGCAGGGTACCTCGATTACCACTTCCTGTCTTAACCACTCTTCTTGCTTTGCATCTTCAACTACTGCTCAACATTTTGGATTTTTTTTTTATGTTTTTGAGTTACTAATGCTCAGCAAGGCTGCAATTATTTGATCAAAATACAGTAAAAACTTTAATATTGTGAAATATTACAATTTAAAATAACTGTTTTCTATGTGAATATATTATAAAATGTAATTTATTTCTGTAATCAAAGCTGAATTTTCAGCATCATTACTCCAGTCTTCAGTGTCACATGATCCCTCGGAAATCATTCTGATATGAGGATTTGCCGTTTAAGAAATATTTATGATTATCATCATTGTTGATAAAAGAATAATAAATTAATACTTTCATTCAGAAAGGATGCATTAAATTGATCAAAAGTGACAGTAAAGACATTTGTTATAACGGTTTATATTTTTTTTTAAATGCTTTTCCTGAAGAATACTTAATGTGTCATGATTTCTACAAAAAAAAATTTTTTAAAAGCCATTATTAATAATTGAATGCAAATAATCAAATCCTCATATTAGACTGATTTCTGAAGGATCATGTGACACTGAAGACTGGAGTAATGATGCTGAAAATACAGCTTTGATCACAGGAATAAATTACATATTCACATAGAAAAGTTATTTTAAATTAAAATTAAAAGCAATATTATGAAATATATTTACAATCAAATAAATGCATGACCGTTAGTGTAAATTGTTTTGTGTCCACAGAGAAGAAGTCTTGTTATCTGAAAGCCCTGTCACACATTGTCAATAACCTTCCCAGAGAAGTCCAGCTCACAGAGCTTCCTGCAGTGAGTGGAATTTGCTCAGATAAATGTTTCAGATGTATTTTTTCTGTTATGCATTGTGTTAAGTGAGTGTCCTGTGCTGTTCTCTACAGCTGCTGCCGCTCCTGCTGGAAGCGCTGTCGTGTCCGGATCAGGCGGTTCAGCTGTCCACTCTGTCCTGCCTGCAGCCGGTGCTGCTGGAACCCCCGGCGGCCCTCAGGAACCAGCTGGAGGCACTGTTCTCCCGCCTGCTGGCCCTTACCACCAGCCCTGATATGGTACATCCATTAACAGTACACTGAGCATTTGCATGCGATTCTAGTCAATCTGACAGCGATTGCCTAATTTTGACTTTATCTTCACTCTGACAGAAAGTGAGAACTGCATCTCTCCGCTGTGTTCATGCTCTCTCTCGCCTGCCTGAACATATGGTAAGAGAAGCCGTTTTTAGGGCTAATTGATGCTGATCATTCTATTTGACTTGATTTAAAAATATATGAATCATTAAAATTTAAAAATATTATATAATATTAATTATATTATATAATAGTATTATATTATATTGTCCAAAATGTTTTAAATTGTGATTTCCAGGCCTGAAAAAAAAGTACAAATTTATATTAAATTAAATTTTATATATATATATATATATATATATATATATATATATATATATATATATATATATATATATATATATATATATATATATATATATATATATATATATATATTAGTGCTGTCAATTGATTAAAAAAAAGAACTAATTAATCACGCATTTATTCTGTAATTAATTGCAATTAAAAACATACGAGTTTTTAATATTTTTATATTGTAATAATTTCACAGTTACACTCCAAATTAATGTAGAAACAACTTAAAGACAGAATATTTTTAAATATTTGTTGTAATGGCATCTTTTTATATCACTGACACTAATACTGTTACTGATGTCTCTATGAAACATTAATGATAGACAGTTTTCAATTACACTGTAATGATGAATATTTCAACATTTATTAGGCTTTAAAACTACTTTTAATTTAAGTGAACTTGTGAACAATGAACAATCTTCCCATGAACTCATTATAATAAATGTCATATTAACCTGTGGCTTTCCCTGTTAGACATATACAGAAATTTAATAAAGTTATCAAACACCTTTCTTAACTGCATAAATAATAAATTAAATATAGATTAATCATCCTCATTTTCTCTGTTCTCTTTGTTCTTTGATGAACATTAACGACAGACATCATTAGTGGCTGCTGTCACTTTAAGATCTGCCGCTGCCGAACATGACGGCTCTGACACGCTGTCACGCGCATCTCGTTTCCTCACAACTCTTTAAGTTCATTTAAGAATGCTCTTATGAGAATACTCCACAAAACTGACATTTTGGCATAATTGTGTGTGTTACTGTTTGTTCAAGTGTGAAAGAGAACTTGACTCTGGCGTGCGTCTTTCTGTGTGTTGTGTGTGTGTCACATAGTCACATGAATGGTTTAAAAGCATTTGCATGAATAAGAGTGTGATCATGTAATGTAACGCTAGCCAGAGGATGACAGAAAAAAAACGGATGCTGTGTTAATTGCATTAAATAATTTTAATGCGTTAAACTGAAAAAAATTAATTGCATGCATTAACACGCTAATTTTGACAGCACTAATATACACCGATCATGCATAACATTATGACCACCTTCCTAATATTGTGTTGGTCCCCCTTTTGCTGCCAAAACAGCCCTGACCCGTGTGTGTGCTGTTGTATCTGGCACCAAGATGTTAGCTGCAGATAATTTAAGTGCTGTAAGTTGCGAGGTGGGCCCTCCATGGATCGGACTTGATTGGATTGAGATCTGGGGGATTTGGAGGACAAGTCAACACCTCAAACTCGTTGTTGTGCTCCTCAAAACATTCCTGAACCATTTTTGCTTTGTGGCAGGAGCATTATCCTGCTGAAAGAGCCACGGACACCAGGGAATACCGTTTCCATGAAAGGCTGTACATGGTCTGCAACAATGCTTAGGTAGGTGGTACGTGTCAAAGTAACATCCACATGGATGGCAGGACCCAAGGTTTCCCAGCAGAACATTGCCCAAAGCATCACACTGCTTCCGCCGGATTGTCTTCTTCCCATAGTGCATCCTGGTGCCATGTGTTTCCCAGGTAAGGGACGCACACACACCCGGCCATCCACGTGATGTAAAAGAAAACATGATTCATCAGACCAGGCCACCTTCTTCCATTGCTCCGTGGTCCAGTTCTGATGCTCACGTGCCACTGTTGGTGCTTTCGGCGGTGGACAGGGGTCAGCATGGACACCCTGTCTGGTCTGCAGCTATGCAGCCCCATACGCAACAAACTGAGATGCACTGTGTATTCTGACACCTTTCTATCAGAACCAGCATTAACTTCTTGAGCAATTTGAGCTCCAGTAGCTCGTCTGTTTGATCGGACCACACGGGCCAGCCTTCGCTCCCTGTCGCCGGTTCTCCACTGTTCCTTCCTTGGAGCACTTTTGATAGACACTGACCACTGCAGACCGGGAACAACCCACAAGAGCTGCAGTTTTGGAGATGCTCTGACCCAGTCGACTAGCCATCACAATTTGGCCCTTGTCAAACTCGCTCAAATCCTTACGCTTGCCCATTTTTCCTGCTTCTAACACATCAACTTTGAGGACAAAATGTTCACTTGCTGCCTAATATATCCCACCCACTAACAGGTGCCGTGATGAAGAGATAATCAGTGTTATTCACTTCACTTGTCAGTGGTCATAATGTTATGCCTGATCGGTGTATGTAATATATATATATATATATATATATATATTTAGTTTTTCTTTTAAATATTCACTGCCATTCAAGTATATAGTTAGTTACCATGATTTTTACATTTATTTTTTTCAGGCCTGGAATTAAAAATTGTTTGGATAATATATCCAATTTTGAATAATAATAATATAATATAAAAAACATTCAAAATACCATTCAAGTGTTTGGGATCACCAAGATTTTGTACTTTTTCTTTTTAGAAGTCTCTTTTGCCAACAAGGCAGCATTTTAATCAAAATACAGTAAACTAATATTGTAAAATATTATTGCAATTTAAAATATGCTGCTTTGCTGCTCAAGAAACATTTCTGATTTATTATCAGTGTTGAAAACAGTTGTGCTGCTTCCCGTTTTTGTGGAAACTGATAAATTTTTTATTTCAGGAATAGAAAGCTCAAAAGAACAGCATTAATCTAGAATCTTTTGTTACATTTATAAATGTTTTTACTGGCACTTTTAATCAATTGAATGCATCTTTGATGAATGAAAGTATTAATCTCATACTGATCCCAAACATTTAATCTTTTCCCCTGAAACGTTGTTATATTGCACTTCTGCTGAGAATTTGTAGCCTTAAGAAAAATTATGGCACCAATGTGTAGATTATTTCTTCTTCAGAATAAAAGCTCAAATGATTTATGCACAATCCAGGTCCTGCCGTTCCGTGCCAGAGTGCTGAAAGCTCTTGCTGTTGCTCTGGATGACAGAAAGAGGCTGGTGAGGAAGGAGGCTGTGGTAGCTCGAGGGGAATGGTGAGGCAGACGTCCATTCAAGCCCTTCAGGTTACACTCACAGACGGCATCTAATGTTGCTTTTCTCATCCATAGGTTTTTGTTAGGAAGCCCCGGTGGAAAATGAACAGATGAGTTCCCAGAACAGAGATGGATCACCGCTCACAGCCTTTGATTTTACTCCCTTATCTCCTTTTTTTATGATGTGGCATGAGGTTGTACTGCCTGGCCACAGCAATGGCTGAACAAACTGTCAGCAGCTTGAACACGAACCCCAATGATGCTCTTTTCAGCTGGACCACCAACAGCGGACGCTGAATCAAGATTGCAAGAGTAAATCAAACACACAAGCCACAGCACATTGTGTGCTATCATCATTTCTTCAATCACGCCGTGTCATTATAATAGAAATGTTAGAGTTTGCTCTTTGAATGTGCTGTTGATACGACTGTCCTAATGTCAGTATTTTTACATTAGCCACAAGGTTGGTTGGTTGTCCATTTTCACAAGACTGACTTAAAACTAATGCCAAGAATATAAACAATATTTAAGTGTCAAATAACCTGTCAATAAAACTTTTTGTAAATGTGTAGATTAGTTATTAATGGGCAAAGGAAGAAGTCAAATGTAATATTAAAAACTAAAGATACAGATTGTGGTAATGTGCTCTGTCATAATGTCCCAGTAGGAACGGTTGTTTTATTGCTGTTTTATATCACACCAGTTCGTTTGTACAGTAAGCGCTGGAAGGGCCTTAAAGGGATAGTTCACCCAAAAATAAAAAAATACCCCATGATTTACTCACCCTTAAGTCATCCTAGGTGTATATGATATTCTTCATTCAGACGAATATAATCGGAGTTATATAAAAAAATATCCTTCCATTATAAAAGTAACTGGCTGCCCAAAATTTGAAGCCCAAAAAAGTGCATCCATCCATTATAAAAGTCCTCCACACGGCTCCGGGGGGTTAATAAAGGCCTTCTGAAGCGAATCGATGGGTTTGTGTAAGAAAAATATCCATATTTAACATGTTATAAAGTAAAATAACAAGCTTCCACCAGACCGCCTTCCGTATTCAACTTACGGAAAAAGCGCAACTGACGTAGCGTAAGCATTTTGAACTGCGAGAGGCGCTACACTTTCTGCATATGTTGAATACGGAAGACAGTCTAGCGGAAGCTAGATATTTTACTTTAAAAAGTTTTAAATATGGATATTTAAATATGGCCACGCTTCGCTTCAGAAGGCCTTTATTAACCCCCGGAGCCGTGTGGATTACTTTTATAATGGATGGATGCACTTTTTTGGGCTTTAAATTTTGGACTGCCATTATAAAGTTTGGAAGAGCCAGGACATTTTTTTAATATAACTCTGATTGTATTCGTCTGAATGAAGAATATCATACACCTATGATGGCTTGAGGGTGAGTAAATCATGGGCTTATTTTCACTTTTGGGTGAACTATCCCTTTAATATGAGTCCAACCTGTGTGTTTGAGGAAGTTAAACCAACACACTGAATATCACAACATATCTGATTTCTCAAATAACACCAAAATGTTTTCAGCTTGCTTACATTTCTGGGGAATCCATAAGTCTGAGAACATTCTGAAAATATGTAAATGAAAATAAAACTTTACAATAAGATTGCAAGTGTTAACATGAGCTAACAATGGATAATACTACAAAATGTATTAATATTCATTTCAGCATTTACTAAAAAAAAATTCAAATCAAAAGTTGTATCTGTCAACGTTAATGCACTTTGAACTAACATAAAAAAATACAATTGTCCATGGTTTAACTAACAAAGATTAAAAAATAATTAAAACTTAGGCTACTCTTTGTTAACATTAAAGGTACACCATATAATTTTGTACATTTAAATAACGAGTCAATACATCATCAATCCTGATGATATATTTTAAACATGTCTGGATGGTTTTCGCGGGAAATTGCGTATATACATCACTCACCCGTGTTTGTCTCATCATATCCGTTAATAGAGAAACGTTGCTCCGCCCACTTTGACGTGTGTGTGGTGTGGGAGTGGCAAAGGTTAGTTGTCAACGAGCGAGAAAGGTTGATATAAAGCCGTTAAACCTCCGGGAAATCATCTGTTTTAAACAAACTGAACACAGGAGAGTCTGCTGGCAAATAGAGAACGCGACAGCTCGTAATAAAACTAGAATCAACATCGGCCTGGCTTTTTGGAGATGGCGAGAACTGAGGGATTTAAAATGTTTATTCCTCAACAGGCGAGTAAAGTATTTTATTGAACCGATAAATTGCCATATGTAGCTCTCTAACAGAGTTGACTGTAAAGCTTTATCTGTTGTGAAGGGTCATTAGGGTATTCAAGAGCGTAGTGCTGAAACCCTATTGTAATTATTACATTTTCCAATGACCAGCATTCTCCCATAAAAGTGATCGGGCAGACCAAACCGTAAGTCGTAAAGACTTGAAACTTTGAGGGCTGGTAGGCTAGTACTCACACCGCCTACAACGTCACCAAAGCTTGCCCCCAATCGGCCTGACGGGGCGCTACAGCGGTCAAAAGTACGAAATGGCGCATAACTCCTAAACCATTAGGCGTAGACTCAAAGTGGGAGGAGCCACTTTTACTAAATGTAACTCGTGAACGGAATTAGATATTTTCACCAGCACACCTATGTAAGAGCTCATTCTGTGGTCGCGTAAAAAAGGACGTGGCGACTGGCTACTTGGTGGCGCTATATCAGGAAAAAATGGCTATAACTACTTCACCATTCGTCCGATTGACTTGAAAATTGGCATGCAGTCTTGCCAGAGGTGCCATGATAATATATGAGGACATTGGCGTATCTCAAATAACATGGCCACTATCGACCAATGATGTTTGAGCACCTATTAGACAAGGTTAACGGAGGCCTATCTGAACAAAATTCAGTGGGCATGTTTGACTCGTGGCCCTAGAATTTTGAAAGAAATCGGCCGCTAGTTGGCACTAACCAGTTTTATGCCTCTGTAACCACGTGGTGTTTCACACATACACACAATATTGATATCATTTGATAGATCTCTTCCTACTGAACAACTTTGCCTCATGAACCACTGCTGTCAATCAAATCGTTCATTAAATATTCACGATTATGTAAAAAAAATCTACTTTTGCGAACTAGTCCTAGATTTTTCGTTCAGTCTGAATAAAACCAACCAATGCTGGACTCTCTAGATCAATAATTATCAAACAAAGTTGAACTTTACCCCTTGGGTAGCTATAGCAGGGTCATTTAGAAAATGGGTGTGGCAAAATATACTCAAAAGCCTATAAATCCTAAAAGAAAACTCGGAACTTCACGAAAATAGGTGAGCACGTGCAGCATATGACAAACAAGCATGCAAACTTTTAGGGAGATCGGACCATATGTGACACTATAACTGTTAAAAAGCTTTAAAAACTTTGGTAAATTGCCTGTATTGGCTGTAATGGTCTTTTCCTTAAATGCTTGAACCCCGATAATTGCTGCTCGCATCTATGTTTTCATTGTTTTTTTGTAGGGAATTTATTTTCAAGGAAGTATCTTGTCTAATACATATCTATGGACACAACAACATCTTCAGATAGTCATCTTGAGATCCTTTCCATCTAAACGTAATCTTACTTAATGTTAATTCAGCATTTACTAATACATTATTAAGCTGTTAACATTAATGCACTGTTCTTTGTTAGTGTCAGTAATGCAGTAACTAATGTTAACGAATGAGACCTTATTGTAAAGTGAAGATTTAGAAGATTTTCAAACAAATTTAAGAAATAAAAATATATTCTTTTATAAACATAAGAGTCTGTAATAATTCTAAGTAACCATTCTGACTGCTATTGCAAGAGATGCTTTAAAACAAACAGGGAACATATCAAATACCAAGACATGCTGAAATCCATGTTAATTGTAATGCCAACAACAGAATTTATGAGAAAAATGTCATTAGAAAAGGATAAAACTTATGTTCCATTTTTTCCCCAGTAGTCTCAGACTTCAGGAGCCCATCTCATGTCTGTACATGTGCAGTAAAACCACAGACGTATTTCATATGTAAAACAATGTCAGTGTGTTCATAACTTCAGTTTCACAAAATGCATGGACCACTTTGGAAATGTTTAGACGTTCAAATACACGATGAAACAGTTTCATAAAGGACACAGCTCAAAGATTCCCATGTTTCGTCATGATCACCATGGGAAGTGAATCTTTAAGTTAAAAAAAGTATAAATATTTTCACAGATGTCACCAAAATCCATTCACATGAAGTCTTTGGCACCAAGTACTACTTTGAACTCGGCACAAGGATCTCACACTGTTGCATAAACACACATTAAAAAAACCTTATAAGACGGCCTTAACGGCACCAATCATTCATTTGTAAAGGTGCCGGCGTGATGCAGAGCCCCTTCAGTCATAGAGTCTGTGATACGAGCGGATCCGATCATGTGTGACGTCATATCGCCACAGTGTTGTTCCTGTATGCAGGACAGTCCCACGTCAGGCCGTCCCCATGAGGAAGATGACAGGAGGGCAGCAGAACTCGTGTTAGCCAGTCACTGCGAGACAGGAAAAGAAAAACAGATGATAAAATATTCACTGTGAAATAGTTGTACAGTTAAGTTTTGCCTAAATGTGGGAAAATAATACAAATATGGTAAACATCTGACCTCCGCTTCTCAACACCAAAAAACCTTCTCCAATTGTTCATTTTTCCATGGTGGTATGGATTACGGAAAATCTGTGAACAGACAGTCGAGTTTACTACATTTTTATAGAACTTCATCTCTGAATCACCCCCCCCAAAAAAAACAAACAACAAACAAACAAACAAAATATAATAATTATTATCATCATCATTATTATTATAGATTTTTGCAATTACGTTTTGTGTTAAGTTTATATAAATTAATCTCTAAAAGCAAAAATAAAAATGAACAAAAGTTTATTAATAATAACGATATTAATAATGTTTCCAACTACATTTAATAATATTATTATTAATATTACAGTATTATTATTAGTAACAATGTTATTATTATTAAAGTAATATTAAATAATATTATTATTATTATGCATTTTTCTAATTGGGTTTTGTGTTGTTAGTTTTATATAAATTAACAAAGCAAAAAATAAACATTTTTTATTAAAACGTTTATTAATAATAACAATATTATTAAAAATAACATTGTAACTACTAATAATATTGTAATAATAGTAATACATAGTTATTTTTGCAATTGCATTTTGTGCTGTTAGTTTTATATAACTTCATATCTGAAAAGCACAAATTTAACCCCCCCCCCCCCCCCCCCCCCGAACAAAATATATAACACTGGCCTGAAAAAATGTTACATAGTGCACCTTTAATGTAAAGGTTTTTGGAAAAAAAAAAAAAAAAAAAAATTATAATAAACATTTACACCAATAATAATAATATATTTGGAAAAAGCTATTTTTGCAATTGCATTTTGTGCTTCTAAACTAACATAACTGATATATCTCTGAAAATGTAATACTACTAATAATAATATGACTAATTATTATTAGCATTCTATCAATATTATTGTTATTATTATTATTATTATTATTCATGGATTTGGAAACCGTTATTTTTGTGATTGTGTTTTGTGCTGCAGGAGTTCAGCTTGAAGTGTATGCGTTTGGCTCTAGTAAATGTGTGTTTGTGTTCATCTCTTACTTTGCCCCTCAGTCTGAGCCGTTTTCTCTCTCTGTTGTTGATGTGTCTCTCCACACTCGTCTCTCCTCTGGTGATCAGCACTGCGTGCCACAATGTGAGGCTTCCCAGAGCTACAGACACTGAACTGTACGCAAGCAAAAACACGTTAGAAACGCATTCTAGCATAAACACAGTAAAATATGTGAAAATACTCACGGTCTTACCTCGTCAACACCCACAGATAAATGAGGCTCTTATGAAGCATTCTCTCCTGATGGGTGAAGGCGGGTGGAGGCGTCTGATACGAGCTCTTCAAAACAAAGGATGTTAGATAAATCACTTTTATACTAAAACTAACCTAAACTACTGATCAAAAGTTTTGGGGCGGTAAGATTTTTACAATGTTTTTGAAAGAAGTCTCTTCTGCTCACCAAAGCTGCATTTATTTGATCAAAAATACAATAAAATGTGAAATATTATTGCAATTTAAAAGAACTGTTTTCTATTTGGATATATTGTAAAATATAATTTATTCCTGTGATCAAAGCTGTATTTTCAGCATCATTACTCCAGTCTTCAGTGTCACATGACCCTTCAGAAATCATTCAGATATGATGATCTGCTGCTCAAGAAATATTTACTATTAAATGCGGTTTCATATTTTTGTGGAATGATTCTTTTATTAATAGAAAGGTCAAAAGAACAGCATTTATTAGAATTAGAATATTTTGTAACATTATAAATGTCTTTACTGTCACTTGTGATCAATTTAATGCATCCTTGCAATTTTTTTTTACTGAAATTAAACAATTCTTGCTGACCCCACAGTTTTGAACAGTAGTTAAACAACATTTCTGAGGACTAAAACCATCAACAAATCTTTCTTAATATTCTACACTGCTACAGACATTAAGGCACTAGTCTGTCAGAGCTCATGTGACCTGACAGTTATTGATTTACTGTCTGTGGCTGCAAGTTCAATGGGCAGAAACTGACACTAAACTAGTCTTAAAGAGGTCCTATATTATGCTTTTTTACATGTTCATCTTTCTTTAGTGTGTAATGTTGCCGTTCCAAAGTCCCTCCAGTGGGAGTTCTTCTCTATATCAGTGTCAGTGTTTCTGAACTCCCTGAAACGCCTCCATTGTAGTCTTGAGTTTTCTTCCGGGAACGAGCACAACACAATATTCCTCATTTAAATAATTAATATGCAGAATAAAGGGGCGGGGCCTGGTTGAGTTAGTTAGTAGTGTGTTGAAAGTGGCGGTTATGGTAAGGGGCGGGACATTTCCCAAACACGCTCGAAGCGCTTAACCAATCAGAACACACTGCTGCAGCAGACCAATCAGAACACAGTGTGCTTTTTTAGAAGGAGGGGCTTATAGAGACGGGAACTAAGCAGAGCGTTACTAGCTATGTACTTTCCGTCACCCTGTTTTTAATGCGCAATTTGAAGTATCGCATCAGAAACGAGTGATGGAAAAGCCAAATTTCGGGAAAAAAAAATCTCTTAATTTGAACTTTTATGCTCACTTGAGGGGGTTTTTGACTTGTGCAAAAAAAGAGTTAATGAGAATAATTTGATAATTTACGCACCCTCAAGTCATCCTAGGTGTATATGACTTTCTTTTCTTCAACACAATTCCAAGCTTTGTAATGGCAGTGAATGGTACCAAAAAAAGTGCATCCATCCATCATAAAAGTTCCACGCGGCTCCAGGGGGTTAATAAAGGCCTTCTGGTGCGTTTTTGTAAGAAAAATGTCCATAATTATAACTTTATAGACTATAATCACTAGCTTCCCTCTAGGTCACTCTTCCAGCGCAACATGCCTCGCTTACGGCCGCTACCGGAAGTTAGTGATAACTGTTATAAATATGGATATTTCTCTTACACAAACACATGGCTTTGCTTCAGAAGGCCTTTATTAACACCCTGGAGCCGTGTGGAGGACTTTTATGATGGATGGATGCACTTTTTTGGGTTACAAAATTATAAAGCTTGGAAGAGCCAGGATATTTTTTTATATAACTCTGATTGAGTTTGGCTGAAAGAAGAATGTCATATACACCTGGGATGGCTTGAGGGTGAGTAAATTATGGGGTAATTTTAATAAACTATCCCTTTAACAGGTTTCAGGGCTGTGCTTACTAATGATTAATATTAACCTGTGAGGTGAAAGTACTAAAACATTTAGTAGGTAATTTTATGACAGTACATGCTAACACAAATAACGTTGAAGTATTGAGACTATTGTGAGCATTACAACAGGCTGAACTTGTATTTAACCCGGAACATTCCTTACAGTAAGGCAAGTAAAAAAATGTCTGCTTTTGCCCTCTAGAAGTTTTGCCCAGTGTGCACCTGCAGCCTCTATGCAGTTTCTACCTGCCGTGGGAATGGGATATAGATTAGCCCCGCCCCCGGGACCCTCTCCCCTTGTGTGTGAATGTCCATATACCTGCCTGACTAAAAAAAACAATACAAACGCAAGCTCACCATAACACAATCTCCCATTATGATCATTTAAAGTTTGATTTATGAGAAAAAATTAAGACTTTCATTCATCAAGGATGCATTAAATTGATCAAAAGTGACAGTAAAGACATTTATAATGTTACAAAAGATTCTATTTCAATTAAACCGTGATACATTTTTAGGATTATTAGATGAAAAGAGCACTTTTCATCAAATGTGACCTAAAAATATATCATGGTTTCCACAAAAATATGAAGCAGCAGAACTGTTTTCAACATTGATAATAATCATAAATGTTTCTTGAGCAGCAGATCATCATATCAGAATGATTTCTGAAGGATCATGTGACACTGAAGACTGGAGTAATGATGCTGAAAATACAGCTTTGATCACAGGAATAAATTACATTTTAACATATATCCACATAGAAAACTGCTATTTTAATTTGTAATAATATTTCACAATATTAGAGTTTTTACTGTATTTTTGATCAAATTAACGCAGCCTTGGTGAGCAGAAGAGGCTTCTTTCAAAACCCATATCCACAGAGTAAACACTCTGAAGGCATTTGGATCTTGTTAGTTTTCCGGAGTAAAACCCCAACAGGAAGTGAGGAATGGTGAAGACGGACTCACCTCGATGGCATCATAAGCCTCCAGGAACATGTCTTTGGCACTGATGCTGCAGTAGATGCAGCCCATGGTCATGTACAGACAGAAACTGAAGAAGTAACGGTGGTTGAAATGACCCACGCAGTTATTCAACCAGGCTGGATGAGTGGTCAGTTAAGACAGAAACCACAGCAGGACATTGTCACGTAATAATGAAAGAACATTTACTTTTCTTCACATATCATAAGGCCATTTTTATTTACTTGGCTGCTTCACAAGGATACGACAGTGGTGGTCCATTTTCAAAATACATCTGTGATGGAGAAAACAAAATATAACATTATTTTAGTTAAAACTTGGACTGCAGCAATTCATTATTTTGATAATCGATTAATCTTTCAATTATTATTTTTTTCAATTATTAATTATTAAAATAATTTTTTTATTTGCAATGTGACTTAAGTGCAAACAGCAATACGCAATACAATTTTTTTTTCTTTTTTTTTTTACATTAAAGGTGCACTATGTAACATTTTTTCATTAAAATATCCATAAACCACTCGGCCAGTGTTATATATTTTGTTCAGTTGAGTACTTACAATATTCCAAATGTTTCCAACTATTTGTAAATCATGAGAAAATTGCTATTTTAACCAAGGAACCGGGACGTGTGAGGGAGTCGCCTGTCAGTTGTGTCATATCTGCGTTACCCTCGGTTTCCGGTTGTATTTAGCAGAAACGCTTTACTCTTACTGCAGTGTGCAACAAGTGTCATAGCAGCCGCCGAGTGAGCGCACAGAGTAACGTCATAACATCATTTTCAACACACTCAAATGTATCTAATATGATAAACAGAGCTGCGTTACCTCATACTCATGACCGGAAAAGCAGAAATGGTGCCGGCGACTGTGGCATAATAAAAGTCCCGCTGCTCGCGAGGCGTGTGTTGCGTTCATCTTATTAACAATCGCTCCAGCGGCCTTGCTCAGCTCCCACAACACTCGGGTCTGCTCTGCTTCAGACTACAGTAACGTTAATAATCGCATCCATGAACATGATTCTATCCCGATTTTTTTCTACCAGCTGTGAAGTGAAGACCACATGTCCCAAGATTCTGCACTCAAACTTGGCGTCATCAAACTACGCCGGAAAAGTTACATAGTGCACCTTTAATCTATCTTGGTAATGCTTGATTTCCCTTTGCAGTGAAGACAAAGTAATATGTATTGTGACGGCTCCGTGAGTAGTTTTGTGTTTGTCCCTCAGTTACAGGTGATTGCTGGAATAATATTCATAAATAAATGTACTTTCTGTAGGGTTAGGAATATGGTTTGGTTTAGGGTTAGTTGCATGTAATTATGCATAATTTACTGGCATTACTACAGTAATACATGTAACACGGACACTGTAAAAAAAAAAGTGTTACCTTCTTTGTTTCTGGCAGGCGCACTTAAAGGGTTAGTTCACCCAAAAATGAAATTACTGTCATTAATCACTCGTTCCAAACCCATAAGACCTTCGTTCATCTTTAGAACACAAATTAATATATTTTTGATGAAATCCGAGACGTTTCTTAACCACACATAGGCAGCAACGTCATTGCAACTTTCAAGGTCCAGAAAGGAAGTAAAGACATGGTTAAAATAGTCCATGTGACTCCAGTGGTTCAACCTTAAAGTCATGAAGCGACGAGAATACTTTTTGTGCGCAAAACAAACAAAAATAACAACTTTATTCAACAATCTCTTCTCGTCTGTGTCAGACTCCTGTTGACGTAGTAGGTACAGTGCAGCACTTCCTAGTTTTACGTCAGAACGCTGGCTTACCATTGGCCGACGCCGTTCACGTGAGCACCACAACACATGCGTGTGATGCTGACGCAGGAGCTGGCCAATAATGAGCCGGCGTTCTGATGTAGAACTTGGAAGTTCTGCACTGTACCTACTACATCAACAGGAGTCTGACACAGACGAGAAAAAGTCATTATTTTTGTTTGTTTTGTGCACAAAAAGTATTCTCGTCGCTTCATAACATTAAGGTTAAACCACTAGAGTCACATGGACTATTTTAACCATGTCTTTACTACAGAATTTTTATTTTTGGGTGAACTAACCCTTTAACAACATACAATCTGACACACTGCACATCAGATTCACTTATTTTGCCATCAGTTTGCTAACTTGTCTTACCTGTTGCAGATGCTGCAGTGATGAGTTCTAGCTGGTTTGGGAACTATACATTTTTTACAGATAGTAACAGTTGGTATATCACTCTTTTCCTAAAACAAAAAAAACACAAGCATGCAACAAACACTTACTGATATGTTAAATATTGAAAATAAAAAGTACACAGTGAATGAATAGGCAACAAATCTAGAGCTGGCTTTTGATTTGAATAAATTTGCAAAGAAAATGTTGAAGCTTAAGTGCTTAATTTCTGTGCAACTAGCATCACTAAACGGAACTGCAAAAATAATTACTTTTTCAAACACTCCTCCCATTTTTAATTGTTTGGAAACTCACACCAACTCACATCATTGGTTGAGCTAAAGTTGCCCTGTCAGCCAATAGAGTTCAACAGTGGCTGTCTACTTTATCAGCGGCCTTGATTCAAGAAGTATTTTTCCCATAGGGATTTTAAAACGTTTTTGTTAAAGCGTTATAAGCCATGAACCAAAGCAACCAACTACGAGGAGAATCACAACATTACAAACTTTGAGTTGAAGCAAAAAAATGTGTAAAAACTTAACTGCTTTAATGAGGGAAAGAACTACAATCCCATGAAACATTGCAAATGACAATCAAATTAAAAACAAGTGATAAATATAAAACTACTGATTGTTGATTGTGTATACAAACACAACATATTTTATGTTTATTGCAAAATATGCATATATACAATTATTTATGTAGACTAAGAGTGTAGGGAGACTGAATAAATTACATCATTCGCAGTGCTTCACAGGACTGGACCGGTGCAAAAGAGTTCTTTTGGTGTAATTTGCTTGTTTTTATTCTCTGACTGGTGGAGTTTCTTGCAGAATCATGGGTAATGTAGTTTTTCACCAGAAATTCCACTGTTAAACATGATCGTTTTGAAGTGCCCCTATTATGGTTTTTTCGAATATTCCCTTTCATGCAAAGTTGTGAAGCCGAAGGTCCACGATAAAAAAAAGTTATCCCCAAAAGAAAGAATTGACTCTGAACCGCCTTTAAGAGTCGTTTATATTTCGAATCTCACTGCGTTGCGGTTCTATGCCACTAGAAAAGACATTTGCATAATGCCAGCCTATGTATGCCCGCGAACAACTTGACCCGCCCTCAAACTCGTCATTTTACTGACGACTGCTGCTCAAATCTCGGAGTTCAGGATTCGCAAAAACTCTTGCTCTTTAAAGATGGGTCAGTGCTCAGTTTCCTCAGAATCACAACCAGTAAGTATGAATAATTTTGATTGTCTGTCGTTCTTACTACTTTGAGTAAAGATAAAGGATGGAGCAAGATTTGTTTAGCAAACTTTAATGTTCCATCAGTCATTGATGTTAGTGCTGGGCTAACGTATCGCTGTTATTGATACAGTTCCCGCATGTGCACCGCAATAAATGAGAAATACACACATGGGTTTGTTGATGGACACACTCTTGTTAATGCTGATGGTGAGGAATTACAGTTGCAACATCTCATAATGTACCTCAAAATGAGTAGCGCATCACTGAGAAACATCCTGCTCCAGTCGTCCTTGTGAGGGAGGTTCGGGTTGAATAACTAGTAGGACTCGAGCTCAGATTGATGTGGTAAAATCAACGCTATCGTTACGGTCTTTACAGCGTGTACAATCGCTGAGGTTTGAGGAAGCCTCGTGAGCTGAAGTTTATGGTAATGCCGTTTGTTTCCGACATGCACCGTAAGTGGTCGACAAATCACAACAGACTGGGCCGCCTGGCCAATCTGAGCAGAGTAGGCTCGCAGAAAAGGAGGGATTTAGAGAGACTGATTCATCCAATGAGTCATTTGAGAATCACTGAAAAATCTGGTGATGTGCAAAGTATATTATGACCTTTAATGCATGTAAACCTGTTGTAGGAGACTCGAAAACTGTAAAATAGCATAATGGGGCACTTTAAAATAAGTTGAAATAATGCAGACTGAAAGCTAATACCATTGATTAACAACCTCGTACCTCATAGTCGTTAATGGTTTATAAGTTATTGTTAAAAATAAAAAAATAACTTCCAGAACCCGATTGTTGTACTCTACTGCTTACTTAAAATGTGAAATTAAAATGTGAAAAAAAGTGAAACAGCTTCAGGCACCTGTGGTGGAAAACCCGGACACGTGATCGTGGCTTTATAGTAATGGAAGACCACCATGAGGAGGTTCCAGTGGCCGTAACAGAGGTGCCAGAGGATCCAGTGAACAGGGTACGTGCTGAAGATGATGGGCAGCACGCACAGATAGACGATAATCACGATGGAGCTGGTCAAGGTGATCACCAGAGACACAAACACCTTTACAGAGGAAACAGAGACGAGGGATTAGAAATTTAAATTTAAACACGCATTAACCGGTTCACACATGAGCTGCACTATTCTGGATAAACAGAATCACGTTTTTTTAAATAGAGATCACAATTCTAAATGGACAACTAAACATGTAATTGTTTTTTTTCTTTTTTATCGGTTTGAATGAACGATTCAATGACTCACTTATAAAGACTTCCCTTGTTTCATTACTGGATGAATCAGTGGTTTTGAACTCATCTTGTGAATGCATCCTCCGAAGGCAGCATTTTTAAGCTTTCGGACGCAGCCAGTGACAATTACAGGGACTTTGTTAAAGGGTTAGTTCACCCAAAAATGAAAATTCTGTAATTTATTCCTCACCCTCATGTCATTTCGTTCGTCTTTGGAACACAAATGAAGATCTTTTAGATGTAATCTGAGAGCGTTATGTTACTCCATTGACAGTGTATGCAACTACCACTTTTAAGCCCCAGAAAGGTAGTAAAGGCATCATTACAGTAATCCATGTGACTTCAGTGCTTTAACCTCAATTATATGAAGTGCTTTTTGCACACAAAAAAAAAAACAATTCACCACTTAATTTACAAAATATTAATCTCCAACGCGCATTCACTAGAGCACCATGACGATTTCATTAAAATATCTTCATTTCTGTTCTGAAGATGAATGAATGTCTTACAGGTTTGGAACGACATGAGGGTGAGTAATTAATGTCAGAATCTTAATTTTTGGGTGAACTATCTCTTTAAGACACTTGTCGCCACCTACTGGTGTAACAATGTAATTGATACAATATTTATTTGAAGGGCCCTATTTTAACGATCTGAGCGTATGGTCTGAAGCGCATGACGCAGGTGCACTTAGGGCGTGTCCGAATCCACTTTTGCTAGTTTAAAGACGGAAAAAACGGTGGGCTAAGTGCATGGTCCAAAAGGGTTGTCCCTAGTCTCTTAATGAGTCATGGGTGTGTTTTGGGCGTAACATGCAATAAACCAGTCTCATCTCCCATTCCCTTTAAAAGCCAGTTGTGCTTGCACCATGGCGGATTCGCTTTTATCCAAAGCGACTAGTCTCAGTTAATCTAGCGGAGTACACATAGTACGGTACACATACACTTTTTTTTTTTCTTTTTTTTTTAAACGTTTAACACTACTGTAGACATCAGTTTTTATATCTAAACTATAAACTTTTATCCCAGTACTTCTGTGATAATTTGAATTATTATAACACAGATGATACTGTGGGGTTGAAGACTGTTTTTGAAGCTGTTCATACCTATGCTTGACAACTGCTCTCTCTGGATCAGCGCCAATGCAGATCTGAATCGGTGTGATCACACTTGTCAAAGGACTTAGCCAAATCGTTTGTCATTTAGGACACACACTAGCTTTTATGATGGACGCAACATAATAAATGCCTTAAGAAAATAGATTTTGTTCTCCCTACCACTCCAAACCAGCGGGTCATATTGTCCACCAGCCAGTAGATGGGCTCAAAGACACAGTCGAGCACCGTGTCTGAATTGGTCTGGATGTTGTAGTACAGGGATTTCAGTAGCACCGTCCCATAGTTCCACAGGTCTCGTACTCTGCTCGGCCGCTTCCTGCGTCCTCGTCGAGGGCAGAGCCGGAACCAGCGCAGGAAGAGACGCATGACTTTGGCGAGGTACCACCTCCAGCTACGCATCCCCCCTTCAACACACACACACACACACACACACACAGAAGATCAGTGTTTCTCCTCGGCGTATCACAAACAAACACCCTGACCTCCACACCTCGACATGATGCACTGCCGGAAAACACCAATACCTGCTCTTCTGACCTTTATGGTCTTAATTAAGCACACATTCAGCCAATCAGTAAATAATACAGCCTAAGGAACAAAAGACTTTAAATAAATTATGATTAACAATTATACATCTATTAATTATCTTTTTATAAATACAAAATTAGGCAATGTCTTTTTTTATTATTAAAAACAATTTGAGAATAAAGTTGCTCTCCAAAGAAACTCCAGAAAAATAAGTAAATAAATAATTTTGAAAACCATATAAATACACACACAGAGATATTCACAGAAGATATTCAATAAAAACATACAAGTAAAAAAACACAAACAAAAACATTAGATCTTGCAAGATATTAAATAAATATATATGTACATACATACATACATAAATACATTTAAATTTAAATAAGTAAATAATAAATAAATAAGCAAGTTAAGTAAATAAATAAATACATTATTTTTTTAAATGAAATAAAAACCACACACATGTAGAACATATTCCAGAAAAATATATTGGTAAGTAAATAAGTAATTAAATGAGCAAATAAATAAATGTGTGCAAAATTGTGCATCTTTTAGGCACATAGTGTAATAAAATCCTTACCCAACTCTTATGATTTCTGATTTTCTAAGCAAATAAATGCATTCAAATAGGACCCAATAAAAATTGTTCTTCACTTGTCTGTACCAAGAGAGAAACTGTCCTTAAGACCATTTCCAAGAGATCTACTCCAAAACTGATGAGATGCGCACACACACACACACACACACACACACACACATCTTCTCTGACATAGAAAAGCATTAGCTTGATTAGATCAAATATAGCAAGATCAAAATACCTGGTCAAGGGGTGGATAACTATTGCGCAGGATTATCAACTAATGTCCGAGGCAGGAAAAAAAACACTCTAAATATTTGATCAAGTCCTTGGAGGTTCACCTTATGTAACAACAACAACCAACTTAAAAAAAGTTTCAAGTCACAAGACCAATGTAACCCAGCACTGGATGCACTTCCTCACAGGACAATAAGTGTCCATTTGATATGGCCAGTGGCTGATGAAAGTGAGTATTAGTTACAAGATTGAGGCAGTATTTTTATCCGCGTCCCATGGGGTTCCTCTCAAAAGAGACGAGCCATCTGGCCATCCCAACTCACTTGATCTTTCCGAATGTCGCAGGTGGAAAGTGAGCTTGTGTGTAAAGACAATTACATGCGTAACGTGATGATGACGTCATATTGATGTCACATGGTGTCAGTAGCTCGTTACCAAGTATCCAAGCTTTTAAGGGAACACAATGCACAAATGTAAACTCTCACGTCAGTACATAATTTGTAATCTTTTGATAAAAAAAAAAGTTATTGTAGATAAAAAAAATTATCATATATTCAAACTTCTTGTCTAGATTAAACAGTACTGGAGTGTCAATATCCGATCAAATGCTTCTAATAAAATCTGGTCAAATGCATTCATAAAAATAAAATAAAATAAAAATCAATAAAAATTTAATAACTGATAAAATAATAATAATTAATACATTCAAAAATAAAAAATGTTTACAGTCTCACTGTTTCACATACACTCCACTAAAGGATTATTAGGAACACCTGTTCAATTTCTCATTAATGCAATTATCTAATCAACCAATCACATGGCAGTTGCTTCAATGCATTTAGGGGTGTGGTCCTGGTCAAGACAATCTCCTGAACTCCAAACTGAATGTCAGAATGGGAAAGAAAGGTGATTTAAGCAATTTTGAGCGTGGCATGGTTGTTGGTGCCAGACGGGCCGGTCTGAGTATTTCACAATCTGCTCAGTTACTGGGATTTTCACACACAACCATTTCTAGAGTTTACAAAGAATGGTGTGAAAAGGGAAAAACATCCAGTATGCGGCAGTCCTGTGGGCCAAAATGCCTTGTTGATGCTAGAGGTCAGAGGAGAATGGGCCGACTGATTCAAGCTGATAGAAGAGCAACTTTGACTGAAATAACCACTTGTTACAACCGAGGTATGCAGCAAAGCATTTGTGAAGCCACAACACGCACAACCTTGAGGTGGATGGGCTACAACAGCAGAAGACCCCACCGGGTACCACTCATCTCCACTACAAATAGGAAAAAGAGGTCTGATGGTCTGATGAGTCTCGATTTCTGTTGAGACATTCAGATGGTAGAGTCAGAATTTGGCGTAAACAGAATGAGAACATGGATCCATCATGCCTTGTTACCACTGTGCAGGCTGGTGGTGGTGGTGTAATGGTGTGGGGATGTTTTCTTGGCACACTTTAGGCCCCTTAGTGCCAATTGGGCATCGTTTAAATGCCACGGCCTACCTGAGCATTGATTCTGACCATGTCCATCCCTTTATGACCACCATGTACCCATCCTCTGATGGCTACTTCCAGCAGGATAATGCACCATGTCACAAAGCTCGAATCATTTCAAATTGGTTTCTTGAACATGACAATGAGTTCACTGTACTAAAATGGCCCCCACAGTCACCAGATCTCAACCCAATAGAGCATCTTTGGGATGTGGTGGAACAGGAGCTTCGTGCCCTGGATGTGCATCCCACAAATCTCCATCAACTGCAAGATGCTATCCTATCAATATGGGTCAACATTTCTAAAGAATGCTTTCAGCACCTTGTTGAATCAATGCCACGTAGAATTAAGGCAGTTCTGAAGGCGAAAGGGGGTCAAACACAGTATTAGTATGGTGTTCCTAATAATCCTTTAGGTGAGTGTATATGTATGCACTATAGTAATAACAGTAAATTATGCATAAGCAACTAACCTTAAACCAAACCCTAACCCTACATGTAGTTAATTAATATTACTCAGTACTTCCTTGTACAATTACACTGTAACAAGGGCACCTTAAAATAAAGTGTTACACTATATTTTAAGGTGTTCGTGTTACAGTGTAATTACACACTGATCAGGCATAACATTATGACCTAATATTGTATTGGTCCTGCTTTTGCTGCCAAAACAGCCCTGACCCGTCGAGGCATGGACTCCACTAGACCCCTGAAGGTGTGCTGTGGTATCTGGCACCAAGATGTTAGCAGCAGATCCTTTAAGTCCTGTAAGTTGCGAGGTGGGCCCTCCATGGATCGGACTTGTTTGTTCAGCATATCCCACAGATGCTCGATTGGATTGAGATCTGGGGAATTTGGAGGCCAAGCCAACACCTCAAACTCGTTGTTGTGCTCCTCAAACCATTCCTGAACCATTTTTGCTTTGTGGCAGGAGCATTATCCTGCTGAACGAGGCCACAGACACCAGGGAATACCATTTCCATGAAAGTGTGTACATGGTCTATACAATGCTTAGGTAGGTGCTACATGTCAAAGTAACATCCACATGGATGGCAGGACCCAAGGTTTCCCAGCAGGACATTGCCCAAAGCATCACACTGCCTCTGCCGGCTTGCCTTCTTCCCATAGTGCATCCTGGTGCCATGTGTTCTCCAGGTAAGCCACGCACACACACCCGGCCATCCACGTGATGTAAAAAAATGTGATTCATCAGACCAGGCCACCTTCTTCCATTGCTCCGTGGTCCAGTTCTGATGCTCACATGCCACTGTTGGTGCTTTCGGTGGTGGACAGGGGTCAGCATGGGCACCCTGACTGGTCTGCAGCTATGCAGCCCCATACGCAACAAACTGCAATGCACTGTGTATTCTGACACCTTTCTATCAGAACCAGCATTAACTTTTTGAGCAATTTGAGCTCCAGTAGCTCGTCTGTTTGATCGGACCACACGGGCCAGCCTTCGCTCCCCACGTGCATCAATGAGCCTTGGCCGCCCATGACCCTGTCGCCGGTTCTTCACTGTTCCTTCCTTGGAGCACTTTTGATAGATACTGACCACTGCAGACCGGGAACACCCCGTAAGAGCTGCAGTTTTGGAGATGCTCTGACCCAGTCGTCTAGCCATCACAATTTGGCCCTTGTCAAACTCGCTCAAATCCTTACGCTTGCCCATTTTTCCTGCTTCTAACACATCAACTTTGAGGATAAAATGTTCACTTGCTGCCTAATATACTAACAGGTGCCGTGATGAAGAGATAATCAGTGTTATTCACTTCACCTGTCATAATGTTATGCCTGATCGGTGTATGTTTAAGTACTGAGTAATAATAATTAACTACATGTGGTTGGTTTAGGGTTAGTTGCATGCAATTATGCAAAATTAATAGTAACTACATGTAACGTGTAACAAGGGCACCTTAAAATAAAGTGTAACCCAAATTTGTTCTGTAGAGAAATACGTAAAAAGGCACAATTTATATTTTCTTACAATAGCATTTAAGCATTAGATATTCATCATTTACTCACTGACATCCTCCAAACTCGTATGACTTAATGTATTCTGTGAAGCAGATAGAGTCTCAGTCACCGTTCACTTTCATTTTAAAAAGATACAGTGGATAGTGACTGACTAGGCTGTAGGTCCCCTAACAAAATGCATCAGAAGGGTTTGCAACATGCAAGTAAGCTTTAAAAAGACAAGTGAATGTGTTTGCATGGGAAGCCCCTTTTCCTTCAAAAGTAAGGAGCTTTGCACTGTAATTGGAACGCCTTACAGCAGAACACTTCCACATATCCTGTTAGCACGTTTACTTACCGTTACCCATGGATTATTTCAGGAAATTCAGGGTTTAAAGTACTAAGCAGCATAGACACTGAAGAGACACAAGCAAAGCTCAGTCCTGTGCACGTTTGCCATCTGTCTGCATGGAAACCTGCACTTGACCTGGTTCCACTGCCATGGTTATGATTGACACACTGTAACACTGACACCGGCTATGACCTCAGGTGTACACTTTCACTTCTGATCAAAGGATAAACTAAACTTTCCATTACAGCAGCAGAACAAAGACAAGTCAGGTCAAACCATGGACGAACAGACTAAGCATGTGAACGCCTGTGTTGTACTGTCACTGCAGTATAGTCACATCACGTGAACATGCTCAGAACACACCGGCAGATAAACGAAACACATTTAAAAAGATACGTACCACCAAATCTGGTCCCGTAAAGTTTTTCGACCGAATTGCTCATAAAATGATTCAGGTCATGATCGCAATTGAATGAAACACGTTAAGGATGATCACAACATGCTCAATATAACGCACTTCTCCTCTCCAGTAGCATTGAAATGAGCGAGAACCATAGGGTTAGTACCAATGGAACTTCCGGTGTTTACAGCCGTTTTCAAAATAAAGGTCGCGACATAATAAAATTAAAAATATATATTTTTAACGATAATGTATAAAATTCAAGACAGACCAACCATTGAGGTCCATAATATTGTTGAGCGATAGTCTGCAAAGTATGGAAGCTTGTTTGAATAAAAAATAAAAAAGGTAATTACGACCTTTTTTTCTCTCACAATTTCTGCCTTTTTTTCTTGCAATTGCGACTTTATAACTCGCAATTCTGACTTTATAACTCGCAATTGTGAGGAAAAAAAAGTCAGAAATTGTTTTATTCCGTGGCGGAAACAAGCTTCCATAGTAAAAGACTGTATTTATTTATTTCCTTACTTATTTATATTTATTAAAAAAAAAAATAAAAAAAAAATCTTGTTTCCGCCACTGAATAAAACATAAAAAAGGTAATTGCGACTTTTTATCTCACAATTCAGATTTTTTTTTCTTCCCAGAATTGCGTGATATAAAGTGTTATAAACGTAGAATTGCAAGATAAAAAGTCACAATTATCTTTTAAATTGTTTTATTCCGTGGCGGAAATAAGCTTCCATAGTAAAAGGCTGTATTTATTTATTTCCTTACTTATTTATATTTATTTAAAAAAATAAAATAAAATAAATCTTGTTTCCGCCACTGAATAAAACATAAAAAAGTTAATTGTGACTTTTCATCTCACAATTAGGCTATGACTTTTTTCCTCAGAATTGCGTGATATGAAGTGTTATAACGTCAGAATTGCGTGATATGAAGTGTTATAAAGTCAGAATTGCGTGATATGAAGTGTTATAAGGTCAGAATTGCGTGATATGAAGTGTTATAAGGTCAGAATTGCGTGATATGAAGTGTTATAAGGTCAGAATTGCGAGATATGAAGTGTTATAAGGTCAGAATTGCGTGATATGAAGTGTTATAAGGTCAGAATTGCGTGATATGAAGTGTTATAAGGTCAGAATTGCGTGATATGAAGTGTTATAAGGTCAGAATTGCGTGATATGAAGTGTTATAAGGTCAGAATTGCGTGATATGAAGTGTTATAAGGTCAGAATTGCGTGATATGAAGTGTTATAAGGTCAGAATTGCGTGATATGAAGTGTTATAAGGTCAGAATTGCGTGATATGAAGTGTTATAAGGTCAGAATTGCGTGATATGAAGTGTTATAAGGTCAGAATTGCGTGATATGAAGTGTTATAAAGTCAGAATTGCGTGATATGAAGTGTTATAAGGTCAGAATTGCGTGATATGAAGTGTTATAAAGTCAGAATTGCGTGATATGAAGTGTTATAAGGTCAGAATTGCGTGATATGAAGTGTTATAAGGTCAGAATTGCGTGATATGAAGTGTTATAAGGTCAGAATTGCGTGATATGAAGTGTTATAAGGTCAGAATTGCGTGATATGAAGTGTTATAAAGTCAGAATTGCGTGATATGAAGTGTTATAAAGTCAGAATTGCGTGATATGAAGTGTTATAAGGTCAGAATTGCGTGATATGAAGTGTTATAAGGTCAGAATTGCGTGATATGAAGTGTTATAAGGTCAGAATTGCGTGATATGAAGTGTTATAAGGTCAGAATTGCGTGATATGAAGTGTTATAAAGTCAGAATTGCGTGATATGAAGTGTTATAAGGTCAGAATTGCGTGATATGAAGTGTTATAAAGTCAGAATTGCGTGATATGAAGTGTTATAAGGTCAGAATTGCGTGATATGAAGTGTTATAAGGTCAGAATTGCGTGATATGAAGTGTTATAAGGTCAGAATTGCGTGATATGAAGTGTTATAAAGTCAGAATTGCGTGATATAAAGTGTTATAAGGTCAGAATTGCGTGATATGAAGTGTTATAAAGTCAGAATTGCGTGATATGAAGTGTTATAAGGTCAGAATTGCGTGATATGAAGTGTTATAAGGTCAGAATTGCGTGATATGAAGTGTTATAAAGTCAGAATTGCGTGATATGAAGTGTTATAAGGTCAGAATTGCGTGATATGAAGTGTTATAAGGTCAGAATTGCGTGATATGAAGTGTTATAAGGTCAGAATTGCGTGATATGAAGTGTTATAAGGTCAGAATTGCGTGATATGAAGTGTTATAAGGTCAGAATTGCGTGATATGAAGTGTTATAAGGTCAGAATTGCGTGATATGAAGTGTTATAAGGTCAGAATTGCGTGATATGAAGTGTTATAAAGTCAGAATTGCGTGATATGAAGTGTTATAAGGTCAGAATTGCGTGATATGAAGTGTTATAAGGTCAGAATTGCGTGATATGAAGTGTTATAAGGTCAGAATTGCGTGATATGAAGTGTTATAAGGTCAGAATTGCGTGATATGAAGTGTTATAAAGTCAGAATTGCGTGATATGAAGTGTTATAAGGTCAGAATTGCGTGATATGAAGTGTTATAAGGTCAGAATTGCGTGATATGAAGTGTTATAAGGTCAGAATTGCGTGATATGAAGTGTTATAAAGTCAGAATTGCGTGATATGAAGTGTTATAAGGTCAGAATTGCGTGATATGAAGTGTTATAAGGTCAGAATTGCGTGATATGAAGTGTTATAAGGTCAGAATTGCGTGATATGAAGTGTTATAAGGTCAGAATTGCGTGATATGAAGTGTTATAAAGTCAGAATTGCGTGATATGAAGTGTTATAAGGTCAGAATTGCGTGATATGAAGTGTTATAAGGTCAGAATTGCGTGATATGAAGTGTTATAAGGTCAGAATTGCGTGATATGAAGTGTTATAAAGTCAGAATTGCGTGATATGAAGTGTTATAAGGTCAGAATTGCGTGATATGAAGTGTTATAAGGTCAGAATTGCGTGATATGAAGTGTTATAAGGTCAGAATTGCGTGATATGAAGTGTTATAAGGTCAGAATTGCGTGATATGAAGTGTTATAAGGTCAGAATTGCGTGATATGAAGTGTTATAAGGTCAGAATTGCGTGATATGAAGTGTTATAAGGTCAGAATTGCGTGATATGAAGTGTTATAAGGTCAGAATTGCGTGATATGAAGTGTTATAAAGTCAGAATTGCGTGATATGAAGTGTTATAAGGTCAGAATTGCGTGATATGAAGTGTTATAAAGTCAGAATTGCGTGATATGAAGTGTTATAAGGTCAGAATTGCGTGATATGAAGTGTTATAAAGTCAGAATTGCGTGATATGAAGTGTTATAAGGTCAGAATTGCGTGATATGAAGTGTTATAAGGTCAGAATTGCGTGATATGAAGTGTTATAAGGTCAGAATTGCGTGATATGAAGTGTTATAAGGTCAGAATTGCGTGATATAAACTTGCAATTGCGTGAACTCGCAATTCTGACTTTATAACTCACAATTGCGAGTTTGTATCACACAATTCTAAGACAAAAAGTCGGAATTGTGCGATATAAACTCGCAACTTCGAGAAAAAAGTCAGAATTGTGAGATAAAATTTGCAATTACCTTTGAATATTTTTTATTCCGTGGCGGAAACAAGCTTCCATAGTAAAAGGCTGTATTTATTTATTTCCTTACTTATTTATATTTATTTAAAAAAATAAAATAAAATAAATCTTGTTTCCGCCACTGAATAAAACATAAAAAAGTTAATTGTGACTTTTCATCTCACAATTAGGCTATGACTTTTTTCCTCAGAATTGCGTGATATGAAGTGTTATAAGGTCAGAATTGCGTGATATGAAGTGTTATAAAGTCAGAATTGCGTGATATGAAGTGTTATAAGGTCAGAATTGCGTGATATGAAGTGTTATAAGGTCAGAATTGCGTGATATGAAGTGTTATAAGGTCAGAATTGCGAGATATGAAGTGTTATAAGGTCAGAATTGCGTGATATGAAGTGTTATAAGGTCAGAATTGCGTGATATGAAGTGTTATAAGGTCAGAATTGCGTGATATGAAGTGTTATAAGGTCAGAATTGCGTGATATGAAGTGTTATAAGGTCAGAATTGCGTGATATGAAGTGTTATAAGGTCAGAATTGCGTGATATGAAGTGTTATAAGGTCAGAATTGCGTGATATGAAGTGTTATAAGGTCAGAATTGCGTGATATGAAGTGTTATAAGGTCAGAATTGCGTGATATGAAGTGTTATAAGGTCAGAATTGCGTGATATGAAGTGTTATAAAGTCAGAATTGCGTGCTATGAAGTGTTATAAGGTCAGAATTGCGTGATATGAAGTGTTATAAAGTCAGAATTGCGTGATATGAAGTGTTATAAGGTCAGAATTGCGTGATATGAAGTGTTATAAGGTCAGAATTGCGTGATATGAAGTGTTATAAGGTCAGAATTGCGTGATATGAAGTGTTATAAGGTCAGAATTGCGTGATATGAAGTGTTATAAAGTCAGAATTGCGTGATATGAAGTGTTATAAAGTCAGAATTGCGTGATATGAAGTGTTATAAGGTCAGAATTGCGTGATATGAAGTGTTATAAGGTCAGAATTGCGTGATATGAAGTGTTATAAGGTCAGAATTGCGTGATATGAAGTGTTATAAGGTCAGAATTGCGTGATATGAAGTGTTATAAAGTCAGAATTGCGTGATATGAAGTGTTATAAGGTCAGAATTGCGTGATATGAAGTGTTATAAAGTCAGAATTGCGTGATATGAAGTGTTATAAGGTCAGAATTGCGTGATATGAAGTGTTATAAGGTCAGAATTGCGTGATATGAAGTGTTATAAGGTCAGAATTGCGTGATATGAAGTGTTATAAAGTCAGAATTGCGTGATATAAAGTGTTATAAGGTCAGAATTGCGTGATATGAAGTGTTATAAAGTCAGAATTGCGTGATATGAAGTGTTATAAGGTCAGAATTGCGTGATATGAAGTGTTATAAGGTCAGAATTGCGTGATATGAAGTGTTATAAAGTCAGAATTGCGTGATATGAAGTGTTATAAGGTCAGAATTGCGTGATATGAAGTGTTATAAGGTCAGAATTGCGTGATATGAAGTGTTATAAGGTCAGAATTGCGTGATATGAAGTGTTATAAGGTCAGAATTGCGTGATATGAAGTGTTATAAGGTCAGAATTGCGTGATATGAAGTGTTATAAGGTCAGAATTGCGTGATATGAAGTGTTATAAGGTCAGAATTGCGTGATATGAAGTGTTATAAAGTCAGAATTGCGTGATATGAAGTGTTATAAGGTCAGAATTGCGTGATATGAAGTGTTATAAGGTCAGAATTGCGTGATATGAAGTGTTATAAGGTCAGAATTGCGTGATATGAAGTGTTATAAGGTCAGAATTGCGTGATATGAAGTGTTATAAAGTCAGAATTGCGTGATATGAAGTGTTATAAGGTCAGAATTGCGTGATATGAAGTGTTATAAGGTCAGAATTGCGTGATATGAAGTGTTATAAGGTCAGAATTGCGTGATATGAAGTGTTATAAAGTCAGAATTGCGTGATATGAAGTGTTATAAGGTCAGAATTGCGTGATATGAAGTGTTATAAGGTCAGAATTGCGTGATATGAAGTGTTATAAGGTCAGAATTGCGTGATATGAAGTGTTATAAGGTCAGAATTGCGTGATATGAAGTGTTATAAGGTCAGAATTGCGTGATATGAAGTGTTATAAGGTCAGAATTGCGTGATATGAAGTGTTATAAGGTCAGAATTGCGTGATATGAAGTGTTATAAGGTCAGAATTGCGTGATATGAAGTGTTATAAAGTCAGAATTGCGTGATATGAAGTGTTATAAGGTCAGAATTGCGTGATATGAAGTGTTATAAAGTCAGAATTGCGTGATATGAAGTGTTATAAGGTCAGAATTGCGTGATATGAAGTGTTATAAAGTCAGAATTGCGTGATATGAAGTGTTATAAGGTCAGAATTGCGTGATATGAAGTGTTATAAGGTCAGAATTGCGTGATATGAAGTGTTATAAGGTCAGAATTGCGTGATATGAAGTGTTATAAGGTCAGAATTGCGTGATATAAACTTGCAATTGCGTGAACTCGCAATTCTGACTTTATAACTCACAATTGCGAGTTTGTATCACACAATTCTAAGACAAAAAGTCGGAATTGTGCGATATAAACTCGCAACTTCGAGAAAAAAGTCAGAATTGTGAGATAAAATTTGCAATTACCTTTGAATATTTTTTATTCCGTGGCGGAAACAAGCTTCCATAGTAAAAGGCTGTATTTATTTATTTCCTTACTTATTTATATTTATTTAAAAAAATAAAATAAAATAAATCGTGTTTCCGCCACTGAATAAAACATAAACAAGGTAATTGTGACTTTTCATCTCACAATTAGGCTATGACTTTTTTCCTCAGAATTGCGTGATATGAAGTGTTATAAAGTCAGAATTGCGAGATATAAACTTGCAATTGCGAGAAAAAAGTCAGAATTGTGAGATAAAATGTGCAATTACCTTTGAATATTTTTTATTCAGTGGCTTCCATACTATCCAGAACCGAACATACATTAAAATAAACGTTTAAAGATTAATTTACGAGTATGGTGCTCGGGTTAACTCGTGCTACGTTCCCTTTAAGGTTACCAAGGGTTACAGTTTCCATGTGAGAACGAGGCGAATTGACGTCAATGGCAGGCTTTGATTGGTGTTTTATCATTTCCGGTGGGCAGACGTCCAAGCGCCTGTGAAGAATAGTTGTTGCGCCGTCTCTGAATAACGGAAAAACGCAGAAGCCGAGTGGCGTTATAAAGGCTCGGTAAGAAATAACGGTACTTCAAATGTGATGTTTCGTCGAGTAGAGGTAGGGCCAAACATTTAAAGATCGGTAAATGCAGTAAATGTCGTTTGTTTATGATCCAGATAAAGATGGCGATCACTCAGCGGCCTTCTGTTAGATATCTGTAGCTAGTGTTATTCTCATATAGCATTTAACACGCCATTCAGGAGCCTGTTATGTTTTATTTGTTTTAAAGTTAATATGTTTTAAGATTTAACCTTCTTCTAGTTGAGGTTTCGAGTACATTTTAGAGAACGGCATGTCTGTTCTGCGTTTTGACGTTATTAAAATGACATTGCATGTGTAGTACATTATATTTTATAATTATTATATGTAAAATATTAAACAAAATAAGAATTATTACCATTACAGTTATATTTATTCTTAAATACTCTATTTGTAATTTTTTTTTAAGTGAAAATGTTATTGTAATAGTAATATTTTATAATTATTATAATATTTTACATTATATTTTCATATTTTGTTGATCTTGTGAAATAATTTAACCTAAATATACTGGTATTCTGATTGATGTTGTTAAAGTGGAATATTATGCCAATAATAATGATAATAATAAGCAACCTGCAACATAAAGTAGTTTTTCTGTAAATAATGAATCATGAAAACGCATATAGTTCATGCAGTGGATCAAACTGTCCAGGTGTGTTTAAACAAAGATAATCTCCTGATTATTTCTGACATCAGTCTCACAAATGATGCTGTAATCCTGTTCCTGTCCTCCTTTGGACAGAATGTATTTTCATCATGTGCAGTTAATGATATTGGTAATAATTCTGCAGCATGCACAGATCAGAGTTTCTTTTTATCATAACAAAGAACATCCAACATCATTTGAATAATCCAGAATAGCATTATTATGGGTGTTTTTACTGTAGTTTCTGCTATTGTAATTATTCATTTGAAAGAAAAAAATACATTTTATTATCACAGATCCATATTCATATTTTTAATTATTGATTGAATTTGTTATATTTCATTTAATCAGCGTCTTGCTGAGTTTTCCGTGCGTCACTGATTTGAATCGTATCTTATTGATTTGTATTTGTGAATGCGGCTGCAGGTCAGAGGTCAGATCTAGCGTCCAGCATGGCGTCAGGCAGCGCGAGCAGCGAGGAGGAGAAGAGTCTGAGGGAATGTGAGATATATGTGCAGAAACACAACATCCAGCAGCTGCTGAAGGACTGCATCGTGCAGCTGTGCACCTCACGGCCCGACAGACCCATGGCCTTCCTCAGAGAACACTTCGAAAAGCTGGAAAAGGTTTGTACATTACAATCATTCTGACGTAACCAAATCACAGAGATCCGGAACTTTTGCTGACATCACTTTGCATAATGAAAGTTAAAATGTATTTATTACAACAATCAGTCGCTCACGTAGATTGCAATATAAAACGGCCACTTTCAACAAATAGTTACATATTCATAATAATTGGAATTATTCTTCCAGCAAATTTGGCCTAATGTTATTAAATGTGTACAAATATGCATATTAGTTTTTGTCAAAAGATTGTTTAAATAACTTTTGTCTGTATTACTATATAGTTTTATAGTTGCTTTTATACTTTCAGTTTAAGTTTTGGTATTGTATTGCTTTTTTCATTTCTATTAGTGTTAATAGATTTTTTTATTTTATTTTCCCAAATAGGTTTAATTTATTTTTATTTCTGTTTTAGTTCATTTTTTTTTTTTTTTTTGAGAATTTATTTATTTCCAGTTAGCAGCCTAAACTAAATTAAAATAAAAAATGTTGCTTTGGAAACTAACTGAAACAGTTTATATCTATTTTTATTTATATCTGATATTTATTTTTTTATTTTATTTCAGCTTTCTTTCAATTAACAAAAATAGTTTTAGCTATCGATAATAAACCTGACGTGGGTTTTTACCCTTTTATACGATTAAATTGCAGTTAAAATGCTAATCAAAAAAGATATTCAGTCAATCAAAATGTAAAAAACATTATATATATATATATAAAACATGCATTTAGAAAATAAACAGGGTGAATTGTCATTTTATGAATGAAATGTTTTATATACAGTACTGTGCAAAAGTCTTAGGCACGTTGGTATTTTCACACGAAAAATGTTTTTAAGCCAGTTATTTATATCTTTTACTGTAGTGTGTCAGTAGGAAATATCAGTTTACATTTCCAAATATTCATTTGGCAATTAATTGTAATAATCCAGTGAGATTTTTATTTTTTATTTTTTTTTATGCACAAGAAGTCTGACAGCAGCCTGTCTGATCTGATCTCACCATCATCGAGTCTGTCTGTGATTACATGAAGAAACAGAAAAAACTGACACAGGCTAAATCCAGAAGAACTGAGGCGACGTCTCCCAGACACTTGAGGAATCCTTCCTGCAGAACTACAGTCCTGGGAAAAGTTTAGGCACTTGTCAGAATGCTTTAAAGTGAGAATGCTGTCGAAAATAATAACATAAATAGCTTTTATTTATGAATTAACTTCTATTAACTAAATCAAATGGATATTGGGGGTGACCACCCTTTGCGTTTAAAACTGCTTTTGTCACCTGCATCTGTTCCTACACCTATTCATGTAGTTTTGCAGGAAGGTTTCCTCAAGTGTCTGGGAGACGTTGCCACAGTTCTTCTGGATTTAGTCGGTCTCAGTTTTTTCTGTTTCTTCATGTAATCACAGACAGACTCAATGATGGTGAGATCAGATCTCCATGTGGAGCATAGAGACTATTGTCAGACTCTTTATGCATACAAAAATCTCACTGGATTATTAAAATGAATGGCAATTAATTTATAAATGTAAACTGATATTTCCTACTGACACACTACAGCAGAAGATATAAATAACTGGCTTAAACCCACTTTTTGTGTGTAAAAATACTAGCGAGCCTAAGACTTTTGCACAGTACTGTATATAATATATTTTATATATTACATTTTTTGTCAGCATAAAATGAAAAAAAAATCACCTTGTTTATTTTCTAAATGCATGTTATAGATATTATTGTGAACGATTCATCCATGCATCTTAATTTTTTTTGACCTCTTAATTTTCAGTCATAATGTCTTAACTGGAAACGTCTCTTGTGATGACGTGATGAACTTCTTCAATCATTTAGTTTGCTTAAACCCTGCCCCTTTCTTACATTAACTTCAAGCTTAGAGTGCAACCCCCACATCCCAAAATCCAACAACTGATGGATAGAACCAAGTCCCGCCCTACATTTATTTTCTGATAACCTGTTTCATTCGGATATGTCACAATACAGAAGAACAGATCTGACAATACTTCTGTTTCATTGTGACTTCAAATCCAACCAAAATCCTTGTGACAAAATCCCCTTCAAATTATGCATTTTTATAAAAATTCTACATGCATGTCCTTCATGCACAGGAGGAAGCAAAGCAGCTCCTGAACCAGCAGAAAGCCAGTTCTCGCTCGGACTCTCGTGAAGATGAGGCGTCTCCTCCCATGAACCCTGTGGTGAAGGGTCGCAGGCGGAGAGGGGCCATCAGCGCCGAGGTCTACAACGAGGAGGACGCTGCCTCCTACGTCAGGAAGGTCTGTATTTCTCAGAATGACATGATGTCTGATGTCAGTCAGGACTCAATAGGTGAATCAGTCATGTGTTCTGTCTCTGTGAAGGTCATCCCTAAAGACTACAAAACCATGGCTGCTCTGGCCAAAGCCATCGAGAAGAATGTGCTCTTCTCACACCTGGATGACAATGAAAGAAGGTGACTTCATTTATTCTGATTTAGTTTTTATAAAGCAAAACACTACATGCAAATACATAGGTTTTTTGGATTTTCATAACTTTTTTCAGACTAGTGGAAAGAAAACATGCAAAATAGACTATGCATTTAGATTTCAATACATATCTTTAATGTCTGTTTTCTTAAAACGAGTTGTTTATCCTGCTCAGAAATCTCCACTTAAGCAGCCTCACACACACCAACCTTTACAGTTTTATTCCTATCTATATTCTGAAGGTTTTTACTGAGAGGGTTTGTTCTAGGGCTGTAAAATCGATTAATCGCATCCAACTTAAAAGTCTGGTGTATGTGTGCGTTTCTGTGTATATATACACACACAGACGTTTATGTTAGATGTGATTAATCGATTTTACAGCCCTAGTTTGCTCATTTATTATTCACCTGATTTATATAACATTTTATTCCTAAAAACATGGTGACAATTTTTTTTTTTTTATAGTGCTAAAAAGAGATTTGTGAAGCTGGCTTCATCCAATGTTCAGATTCCTGTTCTGGAATTGCATGCAAATTAGTGCATTGTTAATTAGATACGGCCTCATTTGCATATGTAAACATAACATTTAAAAAAATTGTAATACAAAATGTAAAGATGTGATCAGTTAGCTGGGGAAGCATGGTGATATCTATTAGTTCATCTTTATTTTTTACCCTACAAACCTGGTGTGTCTTGCCTTAAATGTAAAATAATTTGCAGACCAAATTTTCGGTAACACTTTATTTTACAGTGTCCTTGTTACATGTACTTACTATAGTAATAACAGTAAATTATGCATAATTACATGCAACTAACCCTCAACCAAACCCTAATCCTACCCTAACCCCATAGTGAGTACATGTAGTTAATTATTATCAGTACTTATAATTACACTGTAACAATGACACCTTAAAATAAAGTCTAACCAAATTTTTTATGTTTTCACCTACAGTGACATATTTGACGCAATGTTTCCAGTCACCTACATTGCAGGAGAGATTGTCATCCAACAAGGTAGAACATTGAAAACACTTATGAAGACTCATATTGACCATATTTGCACATTTGTTTACCTTTACTTCTTTGTGTCACATTTGTTTCCCAGGTGACGAGGGCGATAACTTCTATGTCATTGACCAGGGTGAAATGGATGTAAGTTACACCTCCTCAGTTTCGGATGTATTCATATAATCAACCTAAACATTTCCTGATGGAGAAAATCAAGTCCCACCCTGGATTTGTTGTCAATCGGTATCCGGTAAGTCAAATGGGTGACGAAGGCGTTTCTTCGCAGGTGTATGTGAACAGTGAGTGGGTCACCAGCATCGGAGAGGGCGGCAGCTTTGGAGAGCTGGCTCTGATCTACGGCACCCCAAGAGCCGCCACCGTCAGAGCCAAGACTAACGTCAAGCTCTGGGGCATTGACAGAGACAGTTACAGGAGAATACTGATGGTATCTGCCCTTCCCTCACACACACACATCACTGCAGTGTTTAACTGGCATTTCATATTACAAAACATCCTGTGTTTGATGATAGGGAAGCACTTTGAGGAAGAGGAAGATGTACGAGGAGTTCTTGAGCAAAGTATCAATTTTAGGTAACTATCTATCCATCCATATATCTGTCTTATCAATCAGTCTGTCATTTTATCCATCCATCTATCATTGTATCTGTCTGTCTATCTGTATATGTATCTCTATCTCTGTCTGTCTATTGTTTTTTCTATTCAACTTCTGTTACTATAAGTGACACAGAGAGAGAGAGAGAGAGAGAGAGAGAGATGTATCTGTAGAGCTCCTGTAACATGAGCGTATCTGATCATCACAGAGTCTCTGGATAAGTGGGAGCGTCTGACGGTGGCTGACGCTCTAGAGCCGGTGCAGTTTGAGGACAGTCAGAAGATTGTGGTGCAGGGCGAACCAGGGGACGAGTTCTTCATCATCCTGGAGGTGAAGTCTCCCATCTGCTGCAAGCGTGTCAGTGTTTGTGCAAGTGTTGTGATTTCTAAAGGCATGTCGTCTCTTTCCTCAGGGATGTGCAGCCGTTCTGCAGCGCAGGTCAGAAAATGAGGAGTTTGTAGAGGTCGGCAGGTTAGGACCGTCAGACTACTTCGGTAAGTGTTGGAAAGCATGGATGTTCCAGTACACATTCTTAAAGGGATAGTTTATCCGAACATGAAAAAAGGAGAGGTCACACTTTATTTCGATTAGTCGACTTTTAGACTTTGCAACAACATGTCAACTAATGCTGCCCTCACGTGCTTTCGGAATTATCGCAAATACGAGTTTCCTAGGTAAAAATTGCACATGAATGCCCTCGGATGTCGTGTTTACCACTGGGAAGTTTGGAAAAAAATGTAATACCCAAATTCCCGAGATGGCCGTGCCATATACTTTAAACATGGTGGCAGGGAGAACTACTGCTGCTTATTAGTTTTTTCTAGATCGTCTTGTCATTAATGTAGTGCATATTTACATATACGAGTAATCATTTGAAGCATATTGTATGTTTTATACACATCGAAAATAGCCTGCATTTGACCTAAATTACAGAATCGGCAGAATGCGGACTATCTGTCATCGTAAATGTTTATAAGGTTGTCAGTGCATGTGACACTACATATAATTTTGGTTTTGATAAGATTTTCCCAATAAATAGGCAAGAATAAACCTGGTGTCCTCCATGATTCCTGTTCATTCCAACTACAAAGCACTTGAATGCAACAAGCTTGTAATCACAACTTCTGAAGTGGGAATTATCAAATTTCCGATAGCATGTGAAGGCAGCATAACTCTCATTAGACTATTAGTAGACTGTTAGGTGTCTGTTGTGGAGCATCAGAATAAAGTGTTAGTAGATATTAAGCAGACACTCTACTAATATTCTCATGACTGCAAGTTGAGATGCAGACGCAAAGTTACTTATAGTTAGTAGAATGTCTACAGTGAACTATTGAAATAAAGTGAGATATCCATACAAGTGTTTTCCATACACAAAAGTGGAGGGTGAGTTTTGCAGTATAAATCACCATCCACATAAAATATATTACAGTAGGTCTCTGGGTCCCACTTTATATTAAGTGTCTTTAACTAACATTTAAATGAATCATTTGATACAATACACTTGCATATGTTTTACATTGTACTTCTATTTAAAAATGCCTGCATTGAATTACATCTATAATTACACTGTTGACCTTCCCTTACCCTTTGACCCACTCTTAAACCGACCCATACCACCAAACCTGTCCCTAACTGTACCTGTATCTCAATAGCAGTGTTTTGCAATACAACATGAACACATGAAGTACGTTGTACCGAACATTTTTTTTTGGATGTACATACATAGTAGTTAAAGACACCTAATATAAAGTGTGACCGGTCTCTGAATATGATCTGTCAGTAAAATTCAAAGGCCTGGTTTCACAGACAGGGCTTAAGCCGCGTTTCCACCGAATTTTTTTTTCCCCCAGACCTGTTGCTGCCTGCGTTTCCATTGCAGTCTAAAGTACCGTGAAGAATAGTCCGGTGATGTAGGACTGCATGCGACTTTCCAGTTCCCACTGGATTTCGTCTTCCGCAAATACACTTAATAAAGCCTGAACCTCGTCGTCGGTCCATCGGTCGTATTTTTTAAACTTCATTGTTGATTCGAATAGCAAACAACTGTTACTGCATGCACCACAACTGACTTTTAGGTTGAAATAAAATGCTGGGTGAGCTCAACCAATCAGCTCCCAAGCCCCACGGCCGAAAGTTCCTGAACTTTGAAAAAGTAGTACCTCGCGAGCAGGGCCGTTTTGAGGGGGAAATTTTTACCCGGATCATCATTTAGACCCCGGTTCCTGCGGTCGAAACATACCGAGTACCACCCCAAAGTCCCTAGTTCCTGGGGAAAGTTCTTGCAGTGGAAACGCGGCTTTAGATTAAGCCAGAATTAGGCCTTAGTTCAATTAGGACATTTAAGTAGCTTTTATAAACATGCCTTAGAAACAACAATTACAGATGTGCATCTTGAGACAAAACAATGGCACTGACAAATAAGTTGCTTTCAGTTAAAACCACTCAAACATGCATTTTAGTCTGAGACTAGCTTAAGCCTGGTCTGTGAAACCAGGGAGAAATCTATTTTATTGCATATTATACAGCTTATTCATTATAATGGGATACTTATTAGTTATTCATGAAGCTATATAGTGCAATTAATTAAAGGCACAATATGTAATTTTCGCCGCTAGAGGTCACTGATTCAAAATAAAGGTGTAACTTGATGACATCTTTCATGAGGCCTGTTTTATCATATTACATACATTTGAGTGTGTTGAAAGTTGTGTTATAATGCTACTCTGCGTGTTTGCTCGACGGCGACTATGAGACACTTGTTCACACTGCAGTGAGCTAGATCATATTAGGCATGGTAAAACATGGTACTCGCGGTAAATCAAGAACACCAGATTTAAACAATAAGACTAACTGTTTTGAGCTGCAGAACAATGATCAGTTTTCGGTCCACGAATGATCCGAACAATTGCTCGCCTGTCTAATAAAACACATCATATATTAAAGCGTCTTTGGTGTTTCCGTGGAAATCGAGGGTAACGCGGGTATAATGTCATTGATAGGCGACCGTGTCCTGGTTAAAATTGCTCAGGATTTAAACATTCTATGTACACAACGTTGTTCTTATGGTTTTTGGATATTTTAATAGAAAAATCTTACATATTGTGCCTTTAAGTCTAAAAAAAGTATACAAATGCATATATTAAATAACTAAAAATAATACAAATAACATAAAAATATGAGTTTTAATATTTGTGTTTCTCGCACTTCTTCACTCTCACCAGGCGAGATCGCTTTGCTGATGAACCGACCCCGTGCGGCAACCGTGGTGGCCCGCGGGCCGCTCAAATGCGTCAAGCTGGACAGGCCGCGCTTCGAGCGTGTGCTGGGACCGTGTTCGGACATCCTCAAACGCAACATCCAACAGTACAACAGCTTCGTGTCGCTCTCCGTCTGAGAACCTGAAAACCTTAACCGCAGGGTCCACCACACCGTTAGCTTTTCCTTCACATCTCGTATTCCTAAGCTCATTATCGTCACGCGCTTCGTTAAGTGCTTCCCATGTCGAGAGCTTTAACAGCCGCTTTCATCGTCGGACATTTAGAGCCAAATGAAAGGACAGACAATCAAACGTACGTTCCTCCAATCGAATCGCATCCTTTACTCTGCAGTGTTTTTACCTTTCATTCCAAGCAGTAAACGAACAGTAGAGGAGTATGAATATATTTATAGTAAAACCATTTTGAATTCCTTTACCCTCACAGTGCAGGTTAGTTTTTTAAGACTAGTTTTATAAGATTAACTGCCTACATATATAACAGAGTAAGATAGACGAGTGATGTTTGGCTGTACTGACATTCTGATTCTATTCTTCAAGCCTTACTGCCTCATTTCCCCTCTGTCAGTCAGGAACATATAGGAATTGTATGCTGTTTTATTTCTTATTATCATTCCAGCTCACACTCTTGCTATTTGTGTTCAGTTGCTTATTGTAGTAAATTAGCGAGGCCGTTCCTGTCTATCCATATAGGTTTTTGTGGCTGATCAAATTTTAAAACTCAAAACGATGGGCGTTTCTGTTCTGTTACAATGCCAGTGCCAAACGTTGGACAGAGCCTCACGTGTCGACTCGAGGTGAGCGTGACAGAGATTACATTCGTTTGTTCCTGCATGTGCGCCGCCACCGAATGAGAATAGCTTTCAGTCGGGGATGATCCAGTATTTACCTTTTTGTCAGTATATGCCGAGAAATACCAGTTTTATTTTTTAATGAGCTTATTTTTCCACAAAGGTGCACAGTGGCGTATTTAGTCGCATGTCATAATTTCAAGTGTTTCTGTGGCCATTTTTAAACGGGCTTGTCGCTGTTTTAATGTTGAACTAAAACAACCGAAAGGATTATAAAGTTAACGTCAATGCCGAGGTCTCTGGCTCACAAACACAGTCGGCCGCGTTCGTGGAACAGAAAACGAATCCATTCTGCTCACGTTTCACGAATGACGGCGACATCTTTGATACATTTTTATAAAAGTTAAACGAAACCTTGGCGATTTGATGTTTACATGTCCATGTTCTGTTTTTGCTGTTCAACAGTCCAGAGTGATCAATGTTTGATTCTCTTTATTTACAAAATGTTCCTCGTTTTAGCTTTTGAGAAATGCAGATTAAAGGTGTAAAAGGTTTTCCCAAATTCTTTCAGCTGCATCTTCGTAACGTTTATTAGTGGGCCAGAAGCTCGCGCACATGTTCTGAATGGACTGATGAATTAGATCAGGGCTGCCCAATCCTGTTCCTGCAAAGTTTAGCTCCGCCCCTGATCAGCTAACGAAGACCTTCAGGAGCGCTTGATCGTCACACACAGGTGTGTTGGATCTGAACTCCTTCAAACCCAAACTAGTTCTTATGAGCTGCTGATATATCACAGACCTCAAATGATGTTTTATTTGTCAATGTTACCCAAATGTGTCGTTTCATTTCCAGCGAGTTCTGTGCAGAAAATCCAAATGGCAGTTTAAGCAATAAAAAGGTTGGAATATTGAACAATCGGCTGCAGTGGAACACTTTCTTTTCAGACAAATGCTCAATATTTATTTCAAGTTGTCATATAGATGTGCCAGACACAAGGGGGCAGTGTTCAACTGAGAGTTTTTTTAATGGTAACTGTAAGCATTAACATCTCAGTACATTTCATGATCTCATTGTGTGGCATATGAGTGCAGTCCAGTTATCATAATTTAAGGCATTTTAATGAATTCTGTGTTCAAATGTATTCATGTTATTTTTTTATTTCTGGTTCATTTGTCACAGAAAAGGAAGGTCCACTTGAGTACATTGCATTGTGGGATATAATATTACATGCGGCGTGCATTTTTGTGAACTACACCGCTCACCGTTTGGTGCCAGATTAAGATTTTTTTTTTTTAAGTAATTAATATTTGTATTATATCAAGGACACATTAAACTGATCATAAGTGACAGTAAACCCATTTATAATGTTATAAAAAAAAATCAAATAAATGCTGTTCTTTTGAGCCCATTATTCATCCCAAAAAAGCACTGATAATAATCATGTTTCTTGATCATCAAATCCTCATGATTTCTGAAGGATCATGTGACACTGAAGACTGGAGTAATGATCACAGGAATAAATTACACTTTACTATATATAAAAGAGAGGACACTTCTTTTAAATTGTAATAATATTTCACAATATTACTGTATTTATGATCAAATAAATGCAGCCTTTATGTGAGCAGAAAAAAAACGTTAAAACCATTGAACGTTAGTGTTTATTGCACATTTTGGTAAACAAAATATATGATCTGTGTTCTTGATGCGTTCTGAACATTTGAATGCTGTAAACGCAGGAATATGATTCCAAACATCCTGTGTGCTGAAATCATTATTATTATAGCCTCAAATGATAAAAAAAAAAAGTACCAGCTACTGCTTCAAGTTATTATTTCCAGTTCCCATCCAACAGATGGGAGTGAATAATTGATGAAAGTTAAATGAATTCTGTAATTCATGTACTAGACAAGTCAGAGCTGCTGGAGTGGAGAAATCAGAATTATGTTTTCATTTTATTACTATATGTAAGATAATGTAAGTTTTTACATGTGTCATGAGGCGTTCTGTCAGGAAATGTGCTGAATCATTTTTTAATGAGGCAATGTGACAAATACTCCTGAACAAATAATGATTTTGTTTATCCACCACCACCCATTCAGAAATGAACATTTTGAGCATCTGATTTGCAATGGGTTTTTTCTGCTATAGCTGAGACACTAATGCTGACACGCTAAGCCGGCTTCAACTCAAGCGAAACACAAGTTGCAACAATGCTCAGGAAACTTCAAATGATTTGGTTTTATTGATTTTTCAAGATTCCACTCGACAGCCTGTGAAGTTGGAGCAGATGAGCCGTCTGGAAAAGAGAGATCAGTCTCTCTCAACCTACCACAGTGTTTCTCTGCTGCTGATGTGGCCTGTTTGTGCGCTCCATCATCAGCTCAGCCGCCACTAATGGCTGTTTGTGTTAACATGGACAGAAAGGGAACGGATAATCAGAGGAAAGGCTTTTCACTGTGCAGTTAAAGCACCACATGAATGGCGTGTTTGCTGACGTAAGGAGGTCTGAAGATCTTATCTGCATCATCTGTCCTGACTACACCAGCTCAGGACAAACACCTAAAGGTGCCGTTAGGGAACTGTTTAAAGAAATATCACACAGACCTTTAGCCAATCATGAGATACAATGTTATAAGTACAAGATTAAAAAGCCAGAATTATGAAATAAAAAGTTGAAATGATCATAATCAACAGTCAGAATTGACAAAAGTCATAATTATGACAATAATTCTACTTTATAGAATTGACTTTTTATCTCATATTTCAACTTTTTACTTTATATGATCATTTGACTAGCTCATAATTTAGACTTTTATGTTAATTTCTTATTTTAATTATTACTTTCTAAATTAAAATGCAATTTCAACTTGTCATAATTTTGACTTTTTATTATAATTGTGAATTTCTATCTGATTTATAACAATTTTAACTGACATCATGACTTTGAATCATAATTTTGACTGTCAATTTTGACATATTTATGGCTTTTTATGTCATAATTTTGACTTTATTTGTTAGAAAACTTTTTAAAGTAATACCACAGACCTTTTTAGTCAATAATTATGAAATGCAAAGTAGTAAATATGAGATTAAAGTCAGAATTATAAAATAAAAAGTTGAAATAATCATAATCAACACCTAAGTAATAATTATGAAAATATTTCTACTTTATAGAATTGACTTTTTATCATATTTTGACTTTTTACATCATATGATCATTTGACTCTTGCTCAATTTCTTATTTTGATTAATTTATCTCAAAATTAAAAAGCAATCTCAATTTCAACATTTGTCATAATTGACTTTTTATCTGTGACTTCTCATAATTTTGACTTTTTGTTCATTTCGACATAATTATGGCTTTATGTCACACAGACCTTTTTTAGCCAATCAAAATTACGAGATAAAAATGTATTAATATGAGATTAAAAAGTCATCATTTTTTTTATATTATGTTGATATTACGAGATATTTAGTCATAATCATGACAGTCAAAATTATGAAACAAAACGTCATGACAAATTCAATATCTATGATAATTTTAACTATCTCATAATTGACTTTAATTCAATTTTTCAATCTCAATGATTTTCTCTCAAAATAAAATAAAAAAATACAATTTCTACATTTGTTCTTATAGTTTCGACCTCATAATTATGACTTTATCTCTGACTTTTATCTCATAATTTCAGTTTATGTGATAATTTTGTCTTCTAAATATGGCTTTTTATGTAATAATAAATTTGACCTTTTATTTCACTTAAAGGTGTTGTTAGGGAACTTTTTAAAGTAATATCACACAGAGCTTTTTTAGCCAATCAGAAATGTGAATAATTTTCCTCTTGATGTCTTTATATGTCATGATTTTGGACAGGAGGAGTGTATTAGTCTGGAAGTTGGCATAACATCACTTGTCTGATATCTCCTCACACCCGCGCTCTTCTCGTTCTGTCACCTCTTATTTCCTCCTTGGTGTCTTGTAGTCACTCTGGATGATTCCACAAAGTCTGTGATCACCACATGTGGTTCTCCCAGCTTCTTCACACACTTTCCCACTGTCCTAAGCACCTGGGCCAGCCGGCGGTCCAAGGCCTGCAGGTGGTCCTCAGTCAAAACTGGCGCGAGAGGGTCTCTGGAGAGGGATTCCCTCATTACGTCACTCAGGCGGTACTCAGACTCTGACAAAAGCTTCAGTCTGGAGAGCGTAGAGCGCTTGATCCTGGAAGAGGACATGGCTTTTGTGAACGGGTCCATCTTTATACTTTTTTTTTTACAAGCGTTTGTCTAATAAAACGCTTCTTAAATATGCTTCAGAGTAATCCAAATCATTTTTACAATATTTGAGAAAGATCCTTACATGCAACATTGTGTCAGTGGTGCAAGAATGGACATCTCATCATGGGAATGCCGTCCAAATCTGCAGCACACAAGAAGATGGAGAAGCCATAAGGACAAAAACATCATGCTTTGGTAAATCATGATTGGGAGATAAATATTATTATTCTATATAAAGTCCAAATGATGACATACAAAGTCATAAATATGAGATATAAGGTCATAAGGTCACGATTTTTTGTTGTTGTCATATTTAGACCTATGCCAATTTTGGCTTTTTATCTCAATTATGAATTATTTCATATTTTGTGTCATCATTTTGACTTTTTTATCATAATTTTCACCTTTTGTCATAATTTGGAGATTTTATTTTTTTTTAAAATAATAATTTTAACTGTCAACTTTTTATCTCTAAGTTTTTATTTCACAATTTGAACTTTTTGGCATTTTATCTAAATTTGAATTTTTGTGTCATAACTTTAACTTATGCTAATTTCGACTTTTATCTCATAATTAGTACTTTGTTATAATATTATGTTTTTATGTGATGATTCCTTTTTATTACATAATTTAGACTTTTTATGTCATAACTATGATTTACCAAAGCATTACATCGTCAGAAATCTCGATTATGACTTTTTATTTTATAATCTTTTTATCATAATTTTGACCTTTTGTCATCATTTGGACATTTTATCTCATAACTATCAATTTTTATTAATCATTTTAACTGTCAATTTCAACTTTTTATCTTAAAGTTTTTCATTTTTATTTTTCCAATTTGTACTTTTTGTCAAAATTTGGAATTTTTGTGTCATAACTTTAACTTACTCCAATTTCGACTTTTATCTCATTATTAGTACTTTGTTATAATATTATGTTTTTATGTGATGATTCCTTTTTATTACATAATTTAGACTTTTTATGTCATAATTATGATTTACCACAGCATTACATTGTCAGAAATGGGCTTCCACAAGAAACCGCAATGAAAAAGGCCACAGAATTGCATTTTTTGCATTCAAAAGACGCATTTTGATTTGGGCACTGCATATTTTTGTAATGTAAAAGATGATGCAAAAGACACAAAGCGCAATGTCAAATGTTTACATAGAGAAACAATAGAAAAGTTGAATACAAAAATGCATATTCTGTGAACGGCCCCAGAAACATACAGTACAGATGAGCACAAACCCTCTGGCGTTGTCTAAGTGAAGAAGGAAACCATCATCTCCAAACTTGGTGAAAATTTCGTAGTGGTGCCTGTCCATGTTTCCTACAACATGAAGGACAATCATTTCCCCTTTAAGGTCAGCATGCAACTCTGGCTTTAAAGATTTCCTAAAGCTTTGGTGCAAAATCATCAACACTACTTTCATTGTCAAGTATGAAATCATTTTTACAAGTTTAGACATGAAACGAATTGCGTCACCTTTTTGATATGGAAAGTGTTTACATGCCTGTGAGAAAGTCAAAAATGGCCATGTCAATAATGTTGAGCAGTCTGTTCCCAGAGTTGTAGGGATAAAGCTTTTTGACCGTGTCGCAGTATGACGGATTGACCTCCCACCTGAGAAAGAAAGAGAAGACGTTAATTGCTTCAAGCTGTTGGACTCATCTGAACATTTCTGAACTTTAGACCCTTTGTGAGCATGACAAACATTTTTGTTTCTTGGCCATCCAGAGCTGGATTTCTCAAATCCAAATAAGGATGTTCTAAGTTACATAAAACAACAAATGCTTTATTTTCTTTATAAATCAAGTTCAAACCCTTAAACACATTCCTGCGCTCATTGTGCACGATTCATCAGTTCAAGTTATTCCGAAGAGAAAAGAAATGTGTGCGAAGAGAGATGTGGTGTGTGTGTGAAAGTCTCAGCGTACTCCTCTCTGCCGGTGAAGCTGTAGGAGCGGATCCAGGGGTTTGGGATGGAGATCCGCGGGGCGATGCTCAAGCCGGGCAGGTAAGCAGACATGGATCCCTCCAGCAGATCGGGGTGACCACACACTGCGTACTCCGACTTGCACACGTATAAACACTTAGCGAAGAAACATGTGTTGTTGGCTGGTGAGGGACAAATAAATGCATTCACTCTGATAGAAAACAGGCCCAAGTCTGCATTTATGTAACTCTCATCCTTCCCTCTGGTCATTTTGACCCAAACCAAATTGAGAGTTCATCGGAGTGGTCCAAGACCCTAGGACTTTTATCGCACTTGAACCACAACAAAATAAAAACTGGATTTGAGGAGTTTGTGGTTGAAATTTAAAAAAGTAACAAATCCTTCCTTCGCGGGTCAATTTGACCCCCTTAGGAATTAATGGAATGCGAGGAATGCTTCAGTACACAGAAAAACCAAAAAATGCTCAAAATTAAAAAAAAAAGATTGTTATCTACATGTGTATCTAAATGCATGCTGAAGAGAAACTGACTTTAGGACCCAGCGGAACAGCTCATTCGCTCCATATAAGGCCATCTAGTGGCAAGAGTCATGAAATATGTTATATTATTTTGAGTAAGAATGTGCTTAAATTATTATTTATTTATTATTTATTGATCAAATCTAGTAATTTAAAGGTAAATAAAAAAATTGCATTAAAAAATTAAAAAGTATAATTTTAGGGCTTCGGGTCATTTTGACCCGTGAGGGAAGGATTTGTAACAAAGTGCAAGGGAAGGATGAGAAATACAGTAATATTACAATTTAAAATAACTCTTTTCTATGTTAATAATATATTGTAAAATGTAATAATAATAAAATTAAAATCTATTTAGGCATGAAAACATGATCTGATTTCTCCACTCCAGCAGCTCTGACTTGTCTAGTACATGAATTACAGAATTCATTTAACTTTCATCAATTATTCACTCCCATCTGTTGGATGGGAACTGGAAATAATAACTTGAAGCAGTAGCTGGTTTTTATCATTTGAGGCTATAATAATAATGATTTCAGCACACAGGATGTTTGGAATCATATTCCTGCAGTAAATAGTGTGTATATTATCAACACAGCATTCAAATGTTCAGAACGCATCAAGATCATATATTTTGTTTAACAAAATGTGCAATAAACACTAACGTTCAATAGTTTGGGATCAGCAAGATTTTTTAAAGAAGTCTCTTCTGCTCACCAAGGCTGCATTTATTTGATTATAAATACAGTAAAAACAGTATATTATACAATTTAAAAGAAGTGTTCTCTCTTTGAATATATTGTAAAATGTAATTTATTCCTGTGATTTTCAGCATCATTACTCCAGTCTTCAGTGTCACATGATCCTTCAGAAATCATTCTAATATGATGATTTTCTGCTCAAGAAACATTTATGATTATTATTAATGTTGAAAACAGTTTCACATTTTTGTGATACATTCTAGTTTCAAGGATCATTTGATGAATAGAAAGCTCAAAAGAGCAGCATTTATGTGAAATAGAAATCATTTGTAACATTATAAATGTCTTTGCTGTCACGTTTGATCATTTTAATGCATCCTTTCTGAATGAAAGCATTATTTATTTTTTGTATATAATATGCAGTTTAAGTTTGACTAGTAATGCCAACCTGGAGAGATGAAGAAAACACTGCGCAGTTCCTCATTGTGGGTTATGTACAAGATTTCACCCGTCACATTGACGAATCGCCCCGCCACAGGCGGAACCCTCCGGAAGTCCAGCACTCTGCACACAGTCCACACAGCGCACACTTACAGGGCTCAGTCAGAATTCATTCAACCTGATTCTTGACAAATGAAGTCTCTTTAAATCATATCCTGACTGAGGTCCATTTCAGTACATTTCCTAAAGGTTTGCTCATGGAATTTCTATCTTAATTTGGAGCCAGTCGTGAAGGAATCAAATAAAATTGCTACATTCGATCGATTATCCAATAGGATCTTATTTGACTCTTAGGGGATTTTAAATTCATCCTTTTAGGATCGGCTCCAAACTATGACCGAAATGCCATTAGCTTTCCTTCAGGTTGATTTTGACTAGTCATTCAGGTTTACTCAGAGATTACTCCATGTTTGAGTCGTGTTTAATTAAGCTCAGATGAGGAATAACCTGCAGGAAAACACCCTTTTCTCAAGTGTCTTAGCTTACAGTTCACCACTAATGACAGGGTGGAACTCTTGGGGAATTTTTCCTTGCCACTGTCGACTGGGGGGGGTTTGCTCTTTGTAAAACTGCATGCTTTGGAAACGATATGCATTGTAAAAGCACTATACGAATTAACTGAATTAAACTGCAAACCCTCAGTTTTTATTCTGTCACTCGCAGTGAGAAAAGGGATTTAGCATCATCTTTTAGAGTAGCTAACAATACAATAACAATATTAAGGTATTAAGCTAACAGTGTATTTATTTAAACAATGTATTAATTTAAGGCAGAAACAATGAGCTCATTAAAGTAAAGAATGTTGTTAACAAATGATTAGGATATATCGAAAAAAATTGCATTTCTCCCATAGGGATTTAAAAAAACAAAAATTGTTAAAGCATTATTTGCCATGAAGCAAACCAACCAGTTACTTCAGTACTAAGTCGGTAGTGAAATTTAAAAAATGTGACGATACCAGCGTTTCCCTCTAGCATTTTGAGCGCTGTTGAACGGATTCATAAACACCTCTGATTGGCCGTCGTGTTCACAAGCTCAACATATATGTCTCTGATTGACCATTATGTTCATGCGCTCAACATATATGTCTGTGATTGGCTACAATGATCAACGCTCTTCATCGAGCTCTTACACAGATACACACAGGAGCGTTTGAAATATGTTGAGTGCGTGAACACTATGGCCAATCAGAGGTGTTTAAGAATCTGTTCAACAGCTCTGAAAATGCTAGAGGGAAATGCTGCTATTGTCACTTTTGAAGTCTTTACTTTTGGCAATACTCCATAATATACAGTAGTTTGAGAGCATATGGAGACTCGATTACATCATTGGTAGTGCTTCATGGGAGTGGGCGGAGTTAAAGAGTTCTTTTGGCGTAATTTGCTTGTTTTGATTCTATGATTGGTGGAGATTTCTCTGCAGAATCAAGGGTAATAGTAGTTCACCAGCGGTTAAATATGATTGAACTAATGCATACTGATGGCTTTGACGAAAGCATATGCCATCGATTAACAACGTTTAGTTATCGTTAAGAATCAATTTCTCTATGAAATGAATGGAGTTTTTCTTCCGGAACCCAACTGTTGCACTCAGTGCACGTCATTATTCAAAAGACACGACACACAGGACGGACATTAGCCGAGCGACGACAGAAAAAGAGAGATGGCAGATAAAAAACAAATGTGGAAAATGTCTGTGGAACAAAAGAAGGCTTACGATCAGGCAAGAAGTATCAGCTTTCCAGTGCTGGAGAGAATTCAAGGAGCACTAAGGCCTGCAATCGGACGCCGAGGTTGCTTTTTTTCCTCCTGATAGGCGAGTATCATTGGTTTTGTTTTGTTTCACAGAACTAATATATGCTGGCTTTTGCTTGAATATGCTCGTGTGTCATGTTCGCTTGTTTGTCCATTTGCAATCGTATCGTCGTTCACTTCAGCGATGATAAAGACCCATTCATTTCCACATCCTATAAACCACTGTCTGTTTCAAGCATCAGCTCGCAGTGTGTCCGAAAAGATAATAGACTCCTAATATATGTTTGTTTCCTTTGGTTCCTCTTTTACTGATCGATATATCCTCTAATCTTGTCATAATTGTAATATGTTCGTTAGTTGGACTGTCGTGCTCATGCTGTCGAGTTGTTCATGAGAACTGTGTTTGTGTTTTTGGGATGTAAGGGCTGACTTTTTCTCTGAACATTCGAACTGGATTACCATAGTAACACGCATTGCTTTCACTTATTGATGACATCATACCCTCGGCCGGCTGGCACAGCAGATTCCGCCATAGTCGTTGCCTGCGTTGCGTACATATGTGTGGGGCGGAGCTATCAAAATAAGGGCGAGACCCTTTTGGGGTAGGGCCGTGTTTGTTTTGGTGATTATATCAACATCGGTTACCAGAAAGCACTTACCCCACCTTTAAGTGTCTGTATGGGATGTTCAAAAAAGCAAAAACTTTTTCAGGGGGATTAAAGGCCACAGTATGTAATTTTTGCGCTAGATGTCACTTATTCAAAACAAAGGTGTAGCTTGATGATGCCTTGATTTCGCAGAATCATGAGAGTTGTTGTCGTCACCTCTACAGCCGGTGGAAAAGAATCCAAGCAGAAATCATATTCATGGATGAGCTAATGTATTAAAGATTTATGAATGTTACTATAGTATGAAGCAGGGCGGGGCTGAAAGCCGTTGGAGCGGAACGAGGCCGCTGGAGCGATTGCTAATGAGAGACGAGTGCGACACACGGCTCGAGAGCAGTGGAGCTTTTATTCTGTCACAGACGAGCATTTCCGCTTCTTCCACTCATGTGTGGGGGAACGCAGCGCTGTTTTATCACATTACATACATTTGAGTGTGTCACCTATCAATGACATCATACGCAGGTATGATGTCATTGATAGGTGACGCATGGCCCGTGTCCTGGTTAAAATTGCTTATTTCTCTGTATTTAAACATTCTTGGAAGTTGGAAGTCAATAAATATATAACATTGTTCTAGTGGTTTTTTAATATTTTATTCCAAAAATCTTACATATTGTGCCTTTAACCTGCAAATTGCTTACAGATAGTTGCCTGAATGGGATATTTTAACAGAATTTTTTTTTATCATTTTGAACTAACGCTACAAATATATTTCTATATATTTATCAGTATCACTTTATTTAACAGCACTGTTCCCCATGTACATACTATGTACTTATTATAGTAATTACAATAACTAGGTACTAACCCTGAACCCACCCCTAAACCTAACCTTAACCCATGTAGTTACCTTATATTACCCAGTACTTTCTTAGGTAAGTACATGTACTGTAAAATAAAGTGCAACTCATTTATCTATTGAAATCTTTTGAAATGAGTCTTTTGAAATGAGTCTTTGTGTCTTTAATAAGATCTTTTCTGGTAAATTGTATGTGAATGCCTTTGATGTCTGTTGCAGTTTAGGGTTTCATCATCATATAATCTTCCAATATAGACCTCCTCACCAAATATGCTGAGGTGAGACTAATCGTGCTGAACCTCATTGTCTCAACAGGCCTAAACAATGATGTATGGTGGTGCCTGAGGGATTTCATCTGTGTTTACTCATATCAGATCCTTCACAATATAAATCATTCCTGACAGTCTCTCTGTCTGTGGTGTGGTGTCTCTAATAATCAGTGTTGGACCGCCTCACCTGTCGAGGTGGAAAGCTGCAATCTCAGCATTGTGTCTCTGAAAGTCGACAAAATAGAAGAAGTTCTCCGGCGTCTCTTCGTGCCGCTCCTGTCTGAAATCAAGAAGGACCATTATAGAAATTACACCATAGTTACACCACCTTTAAACCATAGGTGTAGTAATCTGGAAATCTGAATAACAAAGCGTTACCTCATTGGTTTAAACATAGCTTTGCCAAAGTCTTGGAGTTTCAGGGCCAACTTCAGGTGAAGACCGCTGGGTTTAACCACTGATTGGACAGACAGAAAGAAAGAAAGAACATGGTCATGTTTCCGTCTTAATATTAATGGGAACTGTAATATGAAAATACACTATATTGCCAAAAGTATTGGGACACCCCTCCAAATCATTAAAAATCAGGCGTTCCAATCACTTCCATGCGCACAGTGCGCAGAAGTCGCCAACTTTCTGCGGAACAGCTACAGATGTGGCCTTCAGATTAGCTCAAGCACAGTGTGTAGAGAGAGTTTCATGGAGTGGGTTTCCATGGCCGAGCAGCTCATCCAAGCCTTACATCACCAAGTGCAATGCAAAGCGTGGGATGCAGTGGGGTAAAGCACGCCGCCACTGGACTCTGGAGCAGTGGAGACGTGTTCTCTGGAGTGACCAATCACGCTACTCTGTCTGGCAATCCCATGGACGAGTCTGGTTTGGTGGTTGCTAGGAGAACGGTACTTGCCTGACTGCATTGTGCCAAGTGTAAAGTTTGGTGGAGGGGGAATTATGGTGTGGGGTTATTTTTCAGGGGTTGGGCTTGGCCCCTTAGTTCCAGTGAAAGGAACTCTTAATGTTTCAGCATACCAAGACATTTTGGACAATTTCATGCTGCCAACACAGTTTGGGGATGGCCCCTTCCTGTTCCAACATGACTGCGCACCAGTGCACAAAGCAAGGTCCATAAAAACATGGATGAGCGAGTTTGGTGTGGAGGAACTTGACTGGCCTGCCTGAGTCCTGACCTCAACCCGATAGAACACCTTTGGGATGAATTAGAGCGGAGACTGCATGCCAGGCCTTCTCGTCCAACATCAGTACCTGACCTCACAAATGCGCTTCTAGAAAGTAAAAAAATAAACACACTCCTAAACCTTGTGGAAAGCCTTCCCAGATGAGCTGAAGCTGTTATAGCTGCAAAGGGTGGGCCAACTCCATATTAAACCCTACGGATTAAAGGTGATGATACACGGGGCAACTTTTTGAGCAATGTTGCCAGGCAATATTGCCGAGCGATGTTGCTTGGGCACCTTTCCATTGAGAATGGGCAACAAATTTCTATCTGGATACTTTAGATCGGTCGTGGGCCTTGTGTCTCACCTGGTTGCCCATTGCTCACCAACATTGCTCAAAAAGTTGCCCTGTGTATCATCACCTTAAGAATGGGATGTCATTAAAGTTCATGTGCATGTAAAGGCAGGCGTCCCAAAACTTTTGGCAATATAGTGTATGTCAAAATTTTAAGCAATTAATAATTCTCTCAATATAGTAACAATTTAACATTAATATTCAGTTATATTTTAACTAAAATTATAATATAGTATTTGTAAGTTTTGTTAGTATATGTGTGTATATTACACATATTTAAAAGGTGAATCATTGTAGTAATAGCCATTATTAATAATAATGCTACATGATATACAGTATAATTTAATGCTTTATTGTGCTGTGTTGGGTTGTGATGATACACAAGATGAAAAATGTCAGGAAATTGTTGCAACACCTGACTGTGAGAGGAAATTACTCTTTTTTGGACTGTGAGATCTTATTTTTTGCTCCCCAGAGTCGACATTTCAACTGTAATAGTTTAATTATAGAGGGATCTTTCCATAAGCAGGGCTTGCGGTGTTCACTATACGCTCCACTGTTCCTTTCGCTTTGTCTGAGGTTGTGGGAAGTCGTGGCAGGCTGCCGGCAACCCTAAACCGCACCGTTCCAACTTCTTTTAGCTCTTTTCCAGCTCAATCATATCAATAGTTTACAAACTCACCCATACTCCAAAATAACACACGTAATGAGCGAAACAGAAAAACAAGCCAAACTAACAAAAACATTGTAGTTTTTACTGTATTGGACATTAATTTAGTGACAAAAAGTGCCAAAAGAGGAAAAGGTCAAGAGAGAATAGCATTTTGTTGATGACGAGGGCGGGGCAACTTGTGACTCATATGAGATCCACCAATAGCAAACCACAACCATCCAATCAATTCCCCACGGACAAAATCAAGCCCCGCCCTACATTTGTTCTTGCTCGAGAAGCTGTTTTACTCAGATATATGACAATAGGAAAGTATAAAATTACATAAAATACAACTTCTGTTTAGTGGCCTACACCACCAACTTACAGTAATATATTGGTTTTACTCATTAATGTCAAAGCTACAGAATTCCAACTGGATGACAATGATGTTTAACTGTAAGCTAGAAAATTATAATTATATATTTTTATGCAAAATTCACTTTTACATGGTTTGAATATAAATGTGTGTTGGCGGTGTGTGTACACAACCACCCTATAATGGTAAAAATCCACCCACTCCTTTTTTTTAAATCCCCAATCATAAGCAGTGTCTCAGAACAAGCCGTTTGCAGATTCCTGGCAAATTGACGTCACATTTCACAGGCCCCGCCCACGAGTGTTGATGGACACTGCTGTATTAGCATAGACCCCGCCCTCAGAGAGCTGTACAACGTCCGCCATGTTTATCTCCTCGCCCAAGGCATTTAACAGCAGCATTTAAGTAAGAAATGTGTTCTTATTAAAGCTACTAAAGTTCATTCAGTCAAGAGCAGTGAGTGATTTTCTGTTTATCTTTTGTTGTTTGATTCATATTAACAGCAGATATAGCAGTAGGTACTGTATATTACACTGCTTTCACTTTAGTACACGGATCTAATACACACACATATTCTGTACTTGCTCCATACGTGCACAGACATAAACAACTGTTTTCATGTGAACTTTGTGTGTTGCTGACATAACCTTGTGTGCATTTGACAGTTTAATCGCAGTACCACGTGAAAGAGAACTATTCTAGTTTAATAGCCTACTCATGGACGCCGACATGCAGCTCTCTTTGTGCATGCGTCGGGTGTGTGTGCTCAAGTTGAGAGCATAGACTGTAAGGCTGAAAGTGATATGGCTTTAAAACGCATGCAGATGATAATATTTCATGATAAAGAACTGCAATGTCACGTGAGCGTGTCCACGATAGAGATGATAATCAAAGCCAAACAGATGTATCATGTTTCAGTTTTCATTCCTGTGTTCACTGGTGTTCGCTCCGCCCTCTGGGGTGGGGAGCAGCAGCTCATTTGCATTTAAAGGAGACACACACAAAACAGCTCATTTTTCTCAAACCCAAAAATTGGCATTTTCAAAATGGTATATTAAATTATCAGTTAGGATTTTTGATCTGAAACTTCACAGACACACTCTGGGGACACCTGAGAAATATTATATTTTATTTAACAAGACTATATACACTCACCTAAAGGATTATTAGGAACACCTGTTCAATTTCTCATTAATGCAATTATCTAATCAACCAATCACATGGCAGTTGCTTCAATGCATTTAGGGGTGTGGTCCTGGTCAAGACAATCTCCTGAACTCCAAACTGAATGTCAGAATGGGAAAGAAAGGTGATTTAAGCAATTTTGAGCGTGGCATGGTTGTTGGTGCCAGACGGGCCGGTCTGAGTATTTCACAATCTGCTCAGTTACTGGGATTTTCACACACAACCATTTCTAGAGTTTACAAAGAATGGTGTGAAAAGGGAAAAACATCCAGTATGCGGCAGTCCTGTGGGCGAAAATGCCTTGTTGATGCTAGAGGTCAGAGGAGAATGGGCCGACTGATTCAAGCTGATAGAAGAGCAACTTTGACTGGTCTGATGAGTCTCGATTTCTGTTGAGACATTCAGATGGTAGAGTCAGAATTTGGCGTAAACAGAATGAGAACATGGATCCATCATGCCTTGTTACCACTGTGCAGGCTGGTGGTGGTGGTGTAATGGTGTGGGGGATGTTTTCTTGGCAAACTTTAGGCCCCTTAGTGCCAATTGGGCATCGGTTAAATGCCACGGCCTACCTGAGCATTGTTTCTGACCATGTCCATCCCTTTATGACCACCATGTACCCATCCTCTGATGGCTACTTCCAGCAGGATAATGCACCATGTCACAAAGCTTGAATCATTTCAAATTGGTTTCTTGAACATGACAATGAGTTCACTGTACTAAAATGGCCCCCACAGTCACCAGATCTCAACCCAATAGAGCATCTTTGGGATGTGGTGGAACGGGAGCTTCGTGCCCTGGATGTGCATCCCACAAATCTCCATCAACTGCAAGATGAATATCCTATCCTATCAATATGGGCCAACATTTCTAAAGAATGCTTTCAGCACCTTGTTGAATCAATGCCACGTAGAATTAAGGCAGTTCTGAAGGCGAAAGGGGGTCAAACACAGTATTAGTATGGTGTTCCTAATAATCCTTTAGGTGAGTGTATATACATACACTGGAATTGGTCAAAAATACAGTAATATTGTAAAATATTATTACAATTTAAAATAACTGTTTTCTATGTGGATATATTGTAAAATGTAATGTATTCCTGTGATCAAAGCTGTATTTTCAGCATCATTACTCCAGTCTTCAGTGTCACATGATCCTTCAGAAATCATTCTAATATGATGATTTGATGCTCAAGAAACATTTATGATTATTATCAATGTTGGAAACAGTTCTGCTGCTTCATATTTTTGTGGAAACCGTGATGCATTTTGTTCAGGATTATTTGATGAATAGAAAGTTTAAAAGAACAGCATTTATTTAAAATAAAAATCTTTTGTATAATTATTAATGTCACTTTAAATCAATTTAATGCATCCTTTCTGAATAAAAGTACTTTCATAAAAGGTATCACCTTATAATTTACATTCTCAGAAGTTCTTTCTCAGAAGAAACCATCATATTTATTCTTTTATGTCTTTTTTTGTTTTTTCAGCTAAAAACAGAACAATAGTGTTAAAAAATACATTTACCTTGGGAGCAGTCGCACGCGCCCTTCAAAGCTTTCTCATCCTGAGTGAAATCTGTCAGACGCAATGAAAAACTGCACGTCAGCTTCTCAGGATGAGATCATGCAAGCAGATTTGCAATGAAGTACTGCATTAGCATATTCAGATTCATACGCAGTAGCTCTAGGGGGAAAACCATCACCTGCACTGATGACGGTGGCCGTCTGCATGTCCCTCAGGAGTCTGTCGACGCTGCTCTCATCTCTTGAATACAGCGCATATCGATTGATCCCAAGATGGAATTGCAGCCAACTGGCCTCCGGGTCAAAGGTCACGGGATGATCAGGTATAGTGATGTTTGAAGCTGCTGCCGCCTCGATGTAGAACTTTTTCAGTCTGTAGGAGATACAAAAAAACTTTAATTAAGCTATTTAATATTCAGATTCTGAAATCAACCCGAGAGTCACTTTCCTGTACAAAAACCTGGAATGAAATGAGTAGAAATGGCACATGTGGTGAGTTCTCTTTTAAGTCATCAATGGGTATTGTATGCTCTTAAAATAATGATTCCCTTAACGTACACAAGTCTGCACATGTAGGAACCTTTAAGATGTAAAAACAGCACAATCCGATCCCACAGCCTCAGAAATCTGCCAACAGCATTTTTTGGCTCCCACAGAATGAGACTTATTTTTTTCTTTAGAACTGAACCATATATATATATATATATACACACACAGTAGTGGCCAAAAGTGATGTCCGGAGGGGAAATGTGTTTTTAATAACCCTATACAAGTTCAATTAAACCATCAAAATAAAAGGAAAATATTTAATATTTTAAATATGAGGGAAGAACATAACACTAAACTTGTTTAAGGTATTTATCTGACAAAATACTAGAGGAAAATGTAGTTTTTTATGTATTTTTGTAACCTTTCTCCCTTTCCATCATTCCCCTTTCCCTGTGGAAGCTTTTTTCTGCCATTGAATAAAAAAAAAAAAAGGTAATTGCGACTTTTTATCTCACAATTCTGACTTTTTTTCTTACAATTATGAATTATAAAGCCAGAATTGCAATTTCAATTCTGAGAAATACTGTAAAATCAGTCTTTTTTCCTCAGAATTGGACTATATAACTTGCAATTGGAAATGTATATCTCACAATTCTCACATTATAACTCGATCGCAATTGCAATTATCTCGCAAAGCATGTTGGGAACTACAAATTCACTCCCTAAGCCATCAAGACAATGTCTGCATCTGAAATCGCACACTTTCCTACTATATAGTAAGCGAAAAACAGCATGTGACAAAAGAATGTATGTCTGAATTCACAGTGTGAAGCTGCTTTGAAACAATCTGCATTGTAAAAAGCGCTATATAAATAAAGTTGACTTGACTTGACAGTACTCGTAAAAGAGTAGACTAAAAGTATTCGGATGAACTACTACTTCCAGTGAGATTCTGAAGTGTGCATACAATGGACACTTTACTATCCCATAAGGCTACGGGAGAGGATTTCAGGCAGGGATGCGACGCGACGCAACTGATGCTGGTAGGTCACATGATAATGACAACATGGCAAATGTAGCACGTCCAGATTACATTCATACCACACACATTCATGCTATATTGAACATGCTTTTTTAGGGGTTGTGAAGTAAATAATTATTAAAAATAAGTGCCTACTCAAGAGAGTGTGCAATTTCGGACACGCTATTACGCTGGTGCTGGCTGGCAACTTTTTTAAACGCTGCCGGGTTAAGAAAGAGTTAACATTCGATTTTTTTATCCACTTTGCATTCAATGTATAGCCTACAGTACATTTTATCAAATTCACATGTCGTGAAATCAAGTCCCTGGCAGATACAACATCACCACGTTACAGATTATTGATCCTATTTGGAGCAAATATTTGCCTCATAAAATTGTCACCATAACCTCTAGAAGCATCAGCTTGAATCAACATCATGACAAAAAGGGAAATTAGTTGAAAGACAAATATAAACTAAAGAGATGTTTACTGTGGCAGGGATCCAGCTCACATTATGCCTCATATATAGTGTTTACGCTTATAAATATAGCAGGTGAACGCAAGAAAACTTTTTAGGTGTTTCTCCTTCTCAAATTTCCAGCAATCAGAGATGTTGACCACAACTTCTGAAACAACAAAATCTTGACTAGTGTGACCTGATTTAAGTGTGTGTTTTCTGGCAAACCTCTGATTATGTGGGAGACACTTGTGGCCTCACTGGCATCACGGCCAGTGCAATTAAAAGAGTGATTTGTCTACACCACCGGCTTTAAAACGCAGCTCATAACCTGAAAATCAAGCCCTTCCTAAACTAAACTCAACTGAAAATACCATTTCCATGGGGCAGCAAGAGGGAGTATTTGAGCTCTTATTTTGAGCTGTCAATTCTGCAGCAAGGCTAGGGCCTTGTTCAAAATGTAAAAATATTGAATGAAAAACATCATAATTTTATATATTATATATAATATATGTATGGTTTGGTTTTTAAAAAACACCAAGGCATAATATAATACTATAATAATAATTTATATAATACTAATAATTAATATTTACATATTGAAATAAATATATAATTTTGCTTTATTTTTTTTATTATTTTAATTAAACACAGAGGCATAATAATGCTATTATATTGATTAATATAACAATAATTAATATTTATTAATATAAAAAAAATATATAGTTTTGCTTTAATTACATTTTTTTATTAAACAAAAAGGCATAATAATGCTATTATTTTAATTAATATAACAATAATTAATATTTATTCAAATAAATTCTATAATTTTGCTTTATTTTTAATTAAACACAAAGGCATAGTAATGCTAGTATATTAATTAATATAATAATATTTCATATTTATTAAACATTTTTTATAATTTTGCTTTATTTTGATTTTTTTAATTAAACACAAAGGCATAATAATCCTATTATATTAATTAATATAATAATAATAATTAATATTTATTTTAAAAAAGTCAAGTTAAAACTAAATGAAAATTAGAAATGTTTCCTTAGCAACTACCTAAAATAAAATAAAATAAAATAAGTACTTTTAAAATATTTTTATTTCAGTTAACGTCTATTTTATTTCAAGTTTTAACTATAACATCGCTGACACTACCAGTGGTTTTCTATGTTAGTTTCATCTTTTAAATATTTAATTTCATTAGAATGCCAATATATTTCCATTAGCTACTGAGTGAAAAACTAAACCCAATTAAAACACACTAGCGTAAATTCAGGCAAGCCTTGAACTTTGCTCTCAGGACAAGAGTTAGGTTAAAGTTGCCAATTGTTTTACATGTTGTGATTTTAAATGTTTGGACATTTTTGGTGTGTTACTTTGCTGTTTATGAATATTTCACTCAATAAAGCTTCTAAAATGCATCTATAAACAACAGGTTGCCACTGTGACAACTTATCCCATATAGTCAATGTGTGTTAAATACTGGTGGAAATGTTCAACACTTTTGTAGCCAAGACTTTAAAGTATGTCTGACTTAATGACTTAAAGTGTGACCATTTCCCCCGATTCATTCAATGATCAGAGTGCGTTCCTGCTAATAAACATGCCACATTATTTAACATGAAGCACAACTGTTGAGTACCTCTCCCAGCGGCTCACTTTCCTCTGGTAGTAATTCATGAGCTCCTCATGCTGTAGTAGCAGTTCGTCTGGCCCCAGTTCTGGAAGACGGATGTTGTAGAGCGGATGGCTGAACAGCCGCTCCAGCTTGGAGCTTCGCTCGGTGGAAACCGATGTGAAATTCTGGCTCATCATCTTCCACGTTAAGGTTGTAGCACCTCTGTTGTCCAGGCTGCCATTGGTGACCCTGCACTCACAGCTTTCTCTGGGCAGATGATACCAGCTTTGGAGTCTGGGAAGCAGGACAAAATGGATGTCGGCCGCCAAGAGGGTGACCAAAGTGACGGCCACCAGCAGCCGGTCCCTCCTCATGTCCCTTCCAGACCGAATCGGACTCCAGCAGGGTTGAGATGTTCTCCTGGCTGGCTAAGTTGGGGCAAATAATCTCCACGTCTTCATGGACAAATCTGACACCTTCTGGCCGTTATGATCCCTGCTTATTCCACTCAAGAGAGCCGCGTGTTGCTCCTCGCAGTAGCTTGCACATCTGACCCAGACAGCGCAGTGCCCCTGTGAGACAAGTTGCTTTGCTTTCTCTCTCTCTCTCTCTCTCTCTCTCTCTCTCTCTCTCTGCCTCGGACTGGAGCGTGGAAGCAGTGCACTTTCCTTGCCTTTGGGCAACATTCCAGCTGCACCTTCCCACTTCCCATGTAGACACAGCCTCCGATCAAAAAACACACATGCAGATAAACACACGCACACACACTGGAGAGACCGAGAGGGAGAGGCAGGGAATGAGTCGGAAAGCAGGTCCGAGTGCCAGCGCACATAAACTGAGTGTGTTTTCAGTCGAGAAATAAAAAGGCCTGGGATTTTCCTCTGCCTCAAGCGTTAGCTGGTGAAATGTGCACGTTTCATTGAAACAGCACAACACACTGATGTGTGAGGTGGATGGGAAGCACGGGAGGTGTTTCCCAGACTGCGAACATCTGCCGTTTGTTTGGGTTTGCATGTGCGCGTTTGTGGATCAGCTGTAAAATGAAATTACGAGGTTCTGTGTAATTTGGAAAAAAATTGGGATGAGAAGAAAAACACAAAACAACTGATGGGATACAGAATGAACAACCTCAACCAAGTCTACAAATAGATTCTGACTGGTTGAGGCTTTTCATTCTGTATCCCTTCAGTTGTTTTCTGAGGTTTTTGCCTTTTTCCTTCTCAAAAAAGAAAAATTAAAAAAAAAAAAATATATATATATATATATATATTTAGGCCAAAATTTAAGTATTTGAATTGCATATAAAATTTCCATCCATTTGGATTACACAGTTTTAACATAAACTAATAAACTTAATGTGATGCATATTTGCCAGTCATACATGAATGAAACTGGCTGTTAATTATTAACTATTTACATCTATTTGATTATATTTAAATAATATTTTCATGATGCTCTTTGATCTGTTTTTTTTTTTCACTTGGCAAATGTTAGATTAAAGATATATTTTATAGACCATTGCTTTGGTCTAATTGTGTCTTTCAGTGTGCGGACAATTTTGATTATTTAAAAATAATATTTTCAAAATGCATTTATTCAAAATGCTTAGAATCAGCATAAATCTGTTCATTGTGAACACAATTAAATGTATTGAGTTAAAAAATAAGAACACGGCATTCAGTTAGTTAACATGTATCAGATTGAAACAAATATTGACATATTCAGTTTATTAGTACTTTTACAGAAATCTTACCCGTTTCATTTATGTATGACTGACAAATATGCATCACATAAAGTTTATTTATGTTAAAACTGTGTAATCCAAATGGATGGAAACTTTATATGCACATACATAAATATTAAATTTAGGCCTAAATATTTTTTGAGTGTACTTTATTTTAAGGTGTCCATGTTACAGTGTAATTATATATTTAGGTATGGAGTAGTATTAATTAACAACATGCACTTACTATAGAGTTAGAGTAGGATTAGGGTTTGGTTTAGGGTTAGTTGCTTGTAATTATGCATAATTTACTGTTATTCCTATAGTAACAACGTGCAACAAGGACACTGTAAAATAAAGTGCTATAAAGACAGGTCTTTCCCAACACTGAAGCGCTGGCCAAGTCCAAAATCCATTGCTATTTTGAAATGCAGTCCATGTATTTTTGCAGCTGTTGTTGATGTCTTGAAACGCTGAAGAGGGAAATATGTATTTGAGTAACACCACGTCCACTAATACTACGAGATGACCTCAGTGTTGACCGAATGCCAGCATTTGGAGTGTGAGTTTCTGGGTATTGCTTGAGTAATTTCATCAGCCAACTCCATATTGTGACGTTCGTGTGAGTGGAGTTTATTTCATGCTGTTGGGTTCATTTGGGGAACACTCATATTGCACTTTATTTTTCTGCCTGATTTGAAGTTTCACTGATGCTTGAAGATTTACAAGGTTGTTTTTTCTTCCTCCAAATCTTTGTACTTTGTTTACTTGTACTCTTCGTTATCTGTCTTGGATTATTCATGCAGAGCAGCTCCAAAGCTTCCAGGAATTCTTTCAACGAAATTATATAACAGCATGTCAAAAGCTGGCTTTTGGGAAATCTTGGTGAGAAGTTGTGAAGAAAGTTTCCTAGTCAGAAAAAAAAGAGAGAGAGAGAGAGAGACAGAAATATTCATGCACACAGTATCCATGACCAGGGAAACTTTACACACTGCATCATTTGTACTCACTTCTCACTTGTCTTCCTATCAGACCAATGTATTCCTCAATGAGAGGGAGTTTCTGCATTCCCAGACGAGAGCCTTAGCAGGCCGTCATGTTTCAGCGTCATGCGTTTTATTGAGAGAAATTTGTGCGTACAGCTGTCCAGTTCATCTTGAATGGATGGATAGAGCAACTAATAAATCACGGCGCAGAGTTCTGCTCATGCTCAGTTGATGAATGAGCCGCTGGCGGAGGTGCAGGTGCATGGAGGATTGTGAATTGAACGACTTATTATGTGTGACTTTATAGGATCTAGGGGGAACAATGTTTCAAAGCCTCGTCTTATGGACGATAACAACTGTTTAAAGGGGACATATCATTAAAATCTGACCTTTGCCATGTTTAAGTGCTATAATCAGGTCCCCAGTGCATCTACCAACCCAGAAAATGTGAAAAAGGACAACCCAGTAACTTTGTTTTGGTAAGCCTTTTCCTACAAGCATGTGAAAAAAACCAGCCACTCAGATTTCTCTCCCCTTCTGACGTAGGAAGGGGATCTATTATAATATTACCGCCCCTTAATCTGCACGTTTCCACCCAACAATGTCTTGTAAGCAATGCAGGTGCATTGCCTGAACGAGGGACAATTCAAGGCAGGTTTTGCTCAAAAGTTAAAGCTCAAGGATGGATCAGTACCAGCTGTTCGTGATCCAGTTTACAGTCTCCAGAGCGATACTGGTCACGGTAGTAATGAAAGGGCACTTTATAATGCTTTATCCAAGTTGTTTTACGGATATAAAGTTTACCAGTTTATTAAGCACCCCCTGAAAAGGAATAATGTCTGTATATATTTGTTTACTGTTAGTTGTAAGGAGTGTTTTTGTGTAATTCGCTGTGTATTTTGATGATAATGCAAGGGAGAGAGAGAGTTTATGGATAAGACTTTAATGTGCACTTCTTGAAATGTGTATTCGGCTCTTATGGCGATTTTCTGGAGTGAAAACAATAAACTTCATAATACTCATCAGTAAAGTTTTGGCCATCATTCGAACAGGGTCCGCTACAATATGCTTGTACTAATAGTGGATAAGTTAAAATATAGCAACATAAGTCAAAACCGTAATTAAACTAAACTATACCAATGTAGCATTTATTCTTGGGCTCTGTAGGCATTATTGTCCGACTCCGGTCCGAACTGAACACCATTAGTTTCTGACATGTTCTGTTGTTGTTGTTGCACAAGCTCTTGAGGCTCCGCCCTCTTCTCAAAAGAATAGGCAGGGAGCACCGGCTCATTTGCATTTTTAAAGGGACATACACAAAAACCGTGTTTTTGCTCACCTCAAAAAAGTGGCAATTTTAACATGCTATAAAACATGATCTGTGGAGTATTTTGAGCTAAAACTTCACATACACACTCTGGGGACATCAGAGACTTATTTTACATCTTGTAAAAGGGGGCACAATATTTACCCTTTAAATTTGGTTAAATCATCACGAATTATGGATTTTGTAGTTCACTGGAAAAGAACAATGTTTTTCCAAATGATTTAAGGTACCTGGCTGCCTGTGTTTGGGATCATTTTTTGGATTTGAAAGCCTATATTTTGGTTGGAGTGGTCACAAGTCTCTTTTGCCAGGTTTCTGACTCTGCTGTGCTGCAGTGGACACATTCCTCTATGAGGTCTGGACAGCAGCGACTTTCTAAATGTGCTTTCAGCGAGTACAATCACAGGTTGGTAATTGTTATGTACAGACATCCTACGGCCACAGCACTGGAGAAGGCGATCACAGTTTGCTTGCTAGGGTGTTTTGGGTGGTTTCTAGGGCATTGCTACACTTTTGTAAATAAAACAGGTGTTTTATATGGTTTCTAAGGCTTTTCTAGGGTGTTGTTTGTTGTTTCTGGGTCACAGTTTGGTGGATTTTGGGTTGAAAACAAACAGTTATTTTGTATTCCTATCAGAAAATGTCTGTCGATCAGAAAACACACTGGTCAAGCTCAAGTATAACCTAATGATTCAGATCAAACAATCATTAGGAATATATAGGATATTTATTTGCCTGTTACATGACAAATGAGTAAGTGTAACAGGATGGACATTTTAAGCTAACAAAGCCCATTACTTTTGCATTCCGCTTGAGAAACGCAAAAGCTCAAAAGGTTTTGTGAGAGAACGCAGTTTCTTTTGGAACGCAAACATTTGCAAGAGAACGAACAGGCATTGACTTCTTATTTTTCCTCCCATCTCATATTTTTTTCCACCACCATGTCCCTTTAGGGGCTCCATACTACGGTGTTCGACAGCAGCGTCTCTACTAATAGCAAAACTGTTTATCTGCTTTATCTTAAATCGTCAGAGCAGCGCTGACAACACATTTCTGTGGAAGTGTGTGTCCGTAGTGTATGTGTGTGCGTTTGAGTGGGAGAGAAAGCGGGAGAAAAAACATGGAAATAATTAGTTGTTTTTATTCTATTGTTGACTATATTCATTTGCTTGGTCAGTGGGTTGGTGTGGGTTTTGTTTTTTTTGCTGTTGTCGGCTGTAAGGACCTTTAAAATAACTGAAATCATTTGCCGATGTGATATGGACATATAATGCGGTCAAGATCAGAGAACTGGAACTATAGTTTCCCTGAAAATAATTGCTCACATTAGAAAGTTCATCAACCAATCAGATCAAGCATTCAACAGCCCTGTAGTATTAACTAAGGCCCATTGCAGACCTCTCCTCATTCATGCTTTTAACAGAACAGGATGAGTACGTGCCAAATTGTAATACTTTGGAGTAAGGGTTTGTTCAAATCTCTAACCCTAAGTATGAAAGCAACAGTAATAGTGATGCTTGTCTTTAATACATTTTTATTGCTAAAATTACAGTTTCATGTACAGTAAATGAAAGCTTCAAATGGGAATCAATGCAACAGCAAAGGTCACATGCATAAACAATTATATTTGCTTTATATTCCATTAAATAATACATAGTATACAAACATTGATTTGACTGAACAAAGTTGGCACAAAAGCCACTGTTAAGACAGAGGAGGTGCATTACTGTGTGTAAATCAGTGTATAGGCACTGACCTGTGGCAAATAGACAACCTGTAACCTCCATCATACCCACTGTCTAGTCCTCCAGTGTTTCGTAATCCCCAGCACCTTCAGAGGAGAATATCCGAGAGCTCACTTCTGTTCCTCTAGAGGAAGTCTGCCGCATCTTCAATTTCCAGGTCTTCAAAGGTACATCTTCTAGCTCGCTGATCTCCTAGAATGAGTTAAAAGTATTTGATCTGTAATTGCAGTCAAAGTTCTCACATGCTTGTGGTGAATATGCAAATAAAACACTGTCAACTGCTTCTCGTTTAAATTAAGTGAAGACTTTAAATGCTTAAAGCTCTTTTTTCCACTGTGGTGGAGACACTGAAATGTGTCTGACTTTTGTGTTGTGGTTGCCATAACAATGCCTCGCTCCCCTAAACGTACGTTACAGTCAGTAGCCCATCCTGGCACACGTCAACGCTTCTGCACTTTCTCACCAGCAACTCCTCCGTGATTCATTTTTCATTTCACTTCCAGTCAGCTTGAAAAATTTACAGAAAAAAAAAAAGCATTCAAGCCTTCTCATTCCACCTCACCAAAGGCTTCACTAGCCAAGCAAAACTTCAGTGTGTTGGCAACAAACACACAACAAACGCTCAATGCAAAACCCTGGTGCTGTTCTCATAACACAAGGGATAAAAAACTGGGTGTTGTCTTTGTTTTTTTAATCCGCTGGTTTTGCAATCAGCAAATCAATCAGCATCATGTAGCTACAGGTGTGTTTGTGTGACTGTCACAAGCGGCATTTATGGCTCCACTTTTTGTCCCGGCCGATTTTGTCCCCACCACCAGTGCTTAATTTGTAAATTAATCATTGCCAGATCAAAAACACCAATTAAAAGGCACTGTGACCAACACTGACCATACAACTTCAGTTTTCCCGGAACATACAATGATGTCACTAAATGGTGACGGCACAACTGTAAGAGCATTGTTCGCAAGTTTCTGCACGGCCCTAACTACAGCCTTTAGACCAAAAATTATTCAGTTGATCAGTGATATTTTCTCACCAACAAGCCACGAGGGGGCAAAATGGGGCATCGCCCCCTCAGATCTGATGTGTGCCTCCTCAGTTTCAATTTGTCAACGGGATTGATTTTAACCCTTTGACGCGTACGATCAGCAGTGGCGTGTAACACAGTCACTCCTATTAGCCACTTTGGTGGGTTGAATTTTATATAAAATATATACATTTTTCAATTGTAGTCTTTTAAAAAGGCATCTGAAATAATAAACTAATTGCCATGTAGTGTCAAACATATAGATTTTTAATACATATTGACACTGAAATATCTGAAACGCTTCCAATTCTCATTTTTCACAGAATCGATACACGATACCAGCTGCTTTTTCTCTTTCTCTCATCTCTGCGACAGCGAGTAACACACAAACCCGCCTCCCCTCACTCACTTGTTTAATTTGCTCCGGCCGTCCAGATGAATATTATTGCTGTTGCAGGGCTTGAATTTGGATTGTGCATATTGTGCGTAATTTTTACATAATTTTGTGCTCACACCCAAAGTGCGTGCACATAAAGCCGCTTCTCAGGACTAAACTGAGTTCTTTTTTGCTGCTTATTGCGCTTAAAAAGTCAAATACACATAAAATAATGTCAAAATGCCATAATGTCAAATCTTGGCAAGAATTCATGGAAACACAGTCAGTTATGTTTTAAGTGAATGTAAACAGTTGAGAAAGAAAACGCATGTGTAACAGTATAATGGATCCGTGCGTCAGGTCTTAAAGTGACAGCAGCCTAATAAACCTGTTGCCAAATTATGAGATGATATTAAAAATCTATATGGCAGTTTTTCCCCATGGTATCAGTGTCAGAATTGTGGCCAGTGAAAATGCTGAGTGGCTAGCTACTTTGGAAAACCACAGCAAAAAAGTTAATGTCAAGCCCAGCATATATTCATATCCATTTATAAAACTTGCTAAACATCTCATAAAAGACTTACTAACCGGTATCTCCAGAGCCCGAAACGGTGTGAACTCTTTCCCAAAGCAACAGTCAATATTTTGCCGTCTGCGTCGCCGCGCTGCCATCTTTATCTCCAGATCCCCAAATACATGATCTCCAGAGAGGTACTGAGACACACATTGAAAGTAAGACAACTTACTTTTAACAACTTAAACTGAAATGAAATTTCAATTTCTTGACTGACCGTACTGTATTTAGACAGTGGGAACTTTTCCAAAGAGCTGCGGTGGTCAGACATGCACTCAAAGTCTGGGGTTTGTACAGCTGTATAACCGGTTCTAGGGTTTAGAGCTAATTCTGCAATGAAAAACAGTTATAAATCATGCTTAGCTGGAATAAAAGTTTAAAGACAACATGGAACGAAATTGAATACATTAACAAAGCAATATAATGTCTTTACTAGGTAACTAGTCAGAGAGAAATAATGTAGGGCAGGATTTGATTGTTTTAGTCATGATTTGTTTAGTCTCAGGTGACAAAGGCTACAAAGAGGCATAAACCGGTCAGCACTGAAAATCACAAACTCTAACCGTCCGAATATATATATATATTTTTTTTTTATATATTTGTTAATAATATAATATTGGAGGCCCCTGACTAGGTGATTGGTCACTTTTCGTTATATTTAATATTATATTTTTAACTATTGTGAATTTGTTATTTGTAATTTTGAATTGTTAGGAAATAACATGTTTTAATTTGATATTTTTAATAAAAACAAAATCCAAACAAGTGTGTTTATGCTCCTCATATTAAAATGTTTATCAAACTTGGAAATTGTTCTCAACCCATTTACAGTATACATGGTATTTAAAAGATAATTCCTCTAGTATTTACATTTTTCTTATTAATAGAAACTGGGAAACAAACAGAAACAATAGTTATAGCGCCGGGGAAAAAATTCTAGATTATATCTTTAATAATATTAAAATTAATTGTATTAATAATATAATATTGGAAGCCCCTGACTAGGTTCCATCCCCTGGTTGAGAACCACTGTCATAAACTATTTAATTAGCTATTTATGTGTCTATCAATGTCTAAGTGGGCCATTTTTTGACAGAATAATCATTAAAGTGGATCACACTCAATTCAAAATGTCTTTGGCTCTGCGAAAATTGGAAGATAATTGTGAAACATTTTAGACTATAAATTATTTGGTTAATATTACTTTTATTTGGCCACATGGCCTTGGTTACTTCATCAGAAAATGTGTTTCAAATAGATTTTTTAGCTTTGTTTTGGTCAAGGAACATTTATCAAGAATATATAAATGATTAATTCTGAATTCATGTCTTCTCTACATTTTGTCCCAGAATCCCCTGAGCAGCTGCTCTGAAAGATCAGCGCTCAAGAAGATACTGGAGGAAGTCTGAGCATCAGCAGACGTCTAATTCTCCAACGAGTGTCTAGACAGCTGCAGAAACCCAGCTAACACACCCAGCTCTGTCGGGAGGCTCAGTTAATCGCTTGTTTTGGCATGACGAGGACTTAGTGCAGGCTGGAAGCCGGAGCTGAGGGAAGTGAGCTCAGCAAACTGCCAGATCCTCTCTGTATTGGTGCTACATTGGAGGGTTAAGTTTTTTTATAAGGTGAAAGGTGAACAAAGTATTTTTACTGAGTACAAATGTATGTACACTATTTTTCAAAAGTTTGGGTTTTGTATGATTTTTTTTATGTTTTTGAGGCTAAATTTATTTGATCAAAAATACAGTAAAATCAGTAATATTGTGAAATAATATTACAACTTGAAATAACTTTTCTATTTTAATATATTTTGAAATGTAATTTATTCCTGTGATCAAAGCTGAATTTATCATCATTACTCCAGTCTTCAGTGTCACATGATCCTTCAGAAATCATTCTGATATGATGATTTGCTGCTCAAGAAACATGATTATTATCAATGTTAAAAAGCAGTTGTGCTGCTTAATGTTTTTGTGGAAACCATGATACATTTTTTACAGGATTATTTGAGGAATAGAGAGTTCAAAATCTTTTTTTAATATTATAAATGGCGTTACTGTCACTTTTGATCAATTTCATGCATCTTTGCTGAATAAAAGCATAATTAATTTTTTTTAAATCCTGATACTGACCCCAAACTTTTGAATTTGGGTTTGAGACTACACCGATCAGGCATAGCATTATAACCAATGACAAGTAAAGTGAATAGCACTGATTATCTCTTCATCACGGCACCTGTTAGTGGGTGGGATATATTAGCAGCAAGTGAACATTTTGTCCTCAAAGTTGATGTGTTAGAAGCAGGAAAAATGGGCAAGCGTAAGGATTTGAGCGAGTTTGACAAGGGCCAAATTGTGATGGCTAGACGACTGGGTCAGAGCATCTCCAAAACTGCAGCTCTTGTGGGGTGTTCCCGGTCTGCAGTGGTCAGTATCTATCAAAAGTGCTCCAAGGAAGGAACAGTGGAGAACCGGCGACAGGGTCATGGGCGGCCAAGGCTCATTGATGCACGTGGGGAGCGAAGGCTGGCCCGTGTGGTCCGATCAAACAGACGAGCTACTGGAGCTCAAATTGCTCAAGAAGTTAATGCTGGTTCTGATAGAAAGGTGTCAGAATACACAGTGCATCTCAGTTTGTTGCGTATGGGGCTGCATAGCCGCAGACCAGTCAGGGTGCCCATGCTGACCCCTGTCCACCGCCAAAAGCGCCAACAGTGGGCACGTGAGCATCAGAACTGGACCACGGAGCAATGGAAGAAGGTGGCCTGGTCTGATGAATCACGTTTTCTTTTACATCACGTGGATGGCCGGGTGCGTGTGCGTCGCTTACCTGGGGAACACATGGCACCAGGATGCACCTTGGCTTACAGGACTTAAAGGATCTGCTGCTAACATCTTGGTGCCAGATACCACAGCACACCTTCAGGGGTCTAGTGGAGTCCATGCCTCAACGTGTCAGGGCTGTTTTGGCAGCAAAAGGTGGACCAACACAATATTAGGAATGATAATGTTATGCCTGATCGGTGTAGTTATGTTTACTAAGTGTGCAGTGTAAATATCAGGGGCATATTGTTCACTAAAGGAGCCCAAAGTTTTGTGTGTGTGTGTTTGTCAATAAGTGTTTCGGTTCACCTGTTTGTCGATGACCCTGCCCTGAACTTTCACCCCAGCAGATAAACCTCTCAGGACTGGAACGTGATTGGCTGTCCTCCGTCCTCTCCTCCTTTTCTTTTTTGATTGGACTGGTACGTTCCCTGTGGGGGATGTTAATGGATCACCGTTAGACATCAATCAATGATTGACGAAAGCACAGAAATTCCTGATGTTTGCCGAGTGGATGAGGTCGCTGAGGATGTGCCATATCCATGTCATGACATGCGGTCGCATCATTTCGTAACATGATGGTATTAAACATTAACCAGCAGTAAGTGGTTCAGTGGATGCATCAATGAGCGCAAACACAAAAGGGATAGACTAAAATGACAATTTTGTTCCAGTTAAATTCATTTACTCTCATCATATCATTCCAAACACATTTCTGAAAGCAGATGGCGACTGAGACCAGGATCCCCATTTGATCATATTTGATTCAGTTTGATCAAATGTAAGGTCATAAAATGTCTTATATATCTTAAATGGTATAACAAAAGTCTTAATTATCATTGTAAGAAGTCTTAAATTTGGGGACGGAAAAAATGTGCTGCTGTTGCACGTTCTACAGGCTTGCAGTTGAACTGTTGATGAATTATGACAGTGTTTACTTTATGCCGTTTCTATTGTAATATGTTGCAGATGGCTGTAAAAGTGTATATTTTATCTCCCTCATCTGTTTGAATGAGCAATTGGAAGTAGTAAAGCAAAGACATTTCGAAATAAGAGTCTTATTCGTATTGCATTGATATATTATTAGTATATTTTCAGTACATAGGACTATGTATCATATCAACCAATTTCAATACACATGTATTGAATAAAACATGTCTCTGTTTTTTAAACTGGTTTTGGTGATAAACAGTATGAGGTCTTCTTTGAATTTGCCCCCCAACCAGTTTAATTAAGTAAAAGAATATGAGATACATGATTTATTTTAAGATTTTATGGGTTCGTTCTGTAGGGACACACAGTATTAATTGGAATTAAAAAATGCAAAATGGCTTCAAAAGTCTTTTAATACCATTTGCATGAAGAACATATTGAAATAATTCATTATTAGCTGAGAATCTTGTTTTTTTACCATGCAAACCACAATATCAGTTTGAATGGGTGGAAGATACTTTTTAACTGAATACCATCTTAAAATTTGATCTGTAATGGTAAACAGTTCATGACAATTAATTACATTTTTCTGAGTAAACTGTCCATTTAAGAGAGAAGCTGTATAATTATAATATTGTCTGTGTATGTGATGGGTTCAGTCCAAAACAAGTCTAAACAGTTTCAGAGGAGGAAGTCTGTGGAGGGATTCTTCAACATGACTAGACACTTTGACAGATGTCCTATTTCCCCTGCCTGTCCGTAACCATTAGTAATTTTCGGACATCTCCAGAAATAATAATCAAATGAATAGTCTCTCTGGACTTTTCTACACTTCAACACATCGTTCTGCCTCATGCTTGAGTCAATTTGATAAGAAAAACGTCCCAAAATCATTTTGACTTAAATGTATTATAAAAAAATTTTTTATTCAATATGTAATTATATAAGTAAACCAGTAAAATACAGAACGGTTATTATTATTTACAAAAAGAAGGGCAGAAAAAAGAAGGGCAATAAAGAAGAAAAACCTCACATTTAATATGACTATAATAATAATCTTATATTATAAAATTATAATAATATTTATGCAATAATTTTTACCATAATAATAATATTTTATTTTATAGAACAACAGTACAATTATAATACTAATAATTATTGCTGTCTTAATTTATTTGTAATAATTTATTATTATTTAAAAAAAAAAATTAAGAGCTTTTATTTTGGCAGAAATCCGTAGAGAGACCTTAAAGCTTCTCTTTTGTTGACATATGTATATTTATAAACGATTTTCATTACAAATTTGGGAAGACGGTTGTGCAAATTTATAAGCATTTTATAAGTGACCAAAACTCGCAGCGCTTGTGGAGATGGAGTTTGTGTGCACTGCAGCAGATTTGTACTGGACCAAGCTGGACTATTCATACAATTCATGTGGGTCATATTTCTCATGGCAGAAAATACGGAAACCTGTATAAATATGGAAAAATCACACTCCCCTGTAATTAGGCCTGGATGTGTTGATGGTAATTGTTGCAGAGATTTCAGTTTTTTGGCATTGTGAAATGAAGTCACCTGACCCTGGTAAGTCAATGCAAGTTTTAAGAATCAATTTTTCAATAATCATTAGAAGTCTTTCTTTAAGTTTGTGCACAGCCAGATAGCAGCCACAGTAAAGTTCAGCCTTTCTTGGCCAATTCAAGAGGCCAAGTGTCTCCTTGCACTGGTCTTTTTCTGCACATGCTGAGTGAGTTGGCCATTGTTTAGGCTAATAACTGAAGTGCAGTTATACCTGTTGGTTTGATAAGTGTCTGGGTTGCTCAGATCCCACTGCTGTTTCTGTCCAAAACAGCCCACACAACCTCCTTCAGGGGTCCAGAGACAGGCCCTGCGGTCCACCGACGCGCTCAGTATGAAGAGTTGAGACTCGTACACCAGGACCTCACTGCTCACTATCGTCCTCTCATGGCCCCTCCAAGAGTGTAACAGGGGAGGCAATTCTTTTGCAGACTGAGAGAGACATTCATACTGTAAATATACACTCACCTAAAGGATTATTAGGAACACCATACTAATACTGTTTGACCCCCTTTCGCCTTCAGAACTGCCTTAATTCTACGTGGCATTGATTCAACAAGGTGCTGAAAGCATTCTTTAGAAATGTTGGCCCATATTGATAGGATAGCATCTTGCAGTTGATGGAGATTTGTGGGATGCACATCCAGGGCACGAAGCTCCCGTTCCACCACATCCCAAAGATGCTCTATTGGGTTGAGCTCTGGTGACTGTGGGGGCCATTTTAGTACAGTGAACTCATTGTCATGTTCAAGAAACCAATTTGAAATGATTCGAGCTTTGTGACATGGTGCATTATCCTGCTGGAAGTAGCCATCAGAGGATGGGTACATGGTGGTCATAAAGGGATGGACATGGTCAGAAACAATGCTCAGGTAGGCCGTGGCATTTAAACGATGCCCAATTGGCACTAAAGGGCCTAAAGTGTGCCAAGAAAACATACCCCACACCATTACACCACCACCACCAGCCTGCACAGTGGCAACAAGGCATGATGGATCCATGTTCTCATTCTGTTTACGCCAAATTCTGACTCTACCATCTGAATGTCTCAACAGAAACGAGACTCATCAGACCAGGCAACATTTTTCCAGTCTTCAACTGTCCAATTTCGGTGAGCTGGTGCAAATTGTAGCCTCTTTTTCCTATTTGTAGTGGAGATGAGTGGTACCCGGTGGGGTCTTCTGCTGTTGTAGCCCATCCGCCTCAAGGTTGTGCGTGTTGTGGCTTCACAAATGCTTTGCTGCATACCTCGGTTGTAACGAGTGGTTATTTCAGTCAAAGTTGCTCTTCTATCAGCTTGAATCAGTCGGCCCATTCTCCTCTGACCTCTAGCATCAACAAGGCATTTTTGCCCACAGGACTGCCGCATACTGGATGTTTTTCCCTTTTCACACCATTCTTTGTAAACTCTAGAAATGGTTGTGCGTGAAAATCCCAATCTGAATTGAGCAGATTGTGAAATACTCAGACCGGCCCGTCTGGCACCAACAACCATGCCACGCTCAAAATTGCTTAAATCACCTTTCTTTTCCATTCTGACATTCAGTTTGGAGTTCAGGAGATTGTCTTGACCAGGACCACACCCCTAAATGCATTGAAGCAACTGCCATGTGATTGGTTGATTAGATAATTGCATTAATGAGAAATTGAACAGGTGTTCCTAATAATCCTTTAGGTGAGTATATGTATATGGACTGAAATAATGAGCTAAATAAGGTGAATTCAAGTAAATTGGATTGCCTTCAGCAATTCATCCTAATGCAAAAAAGGTCATTTCCATACCTCCATATCTCCAGGAGATAAGGCATATTGTGAGATGTCCCAGACCTTGATGGACCCTGTGGTGTCTCCAGTGACAAGTAGAGTGTTTTCCTTGTCTGTGCTTAAACCCATCACTCTCTCATCAATTTCATCAGGCACATAGAACTGTCCTGCATCAGACATGATGGACAAAACAAGTTATTAATCTATTGCTCTGAGCTTTACTGATAACTGATGATAAGATGATAAAAATCTGTGCACCCAGAAACTGAGCAGAAGCCAGCCGACCAGATTAAAACAAGTGATTTCAGCCAGCTTGTGTGAACAACATTCAGACAACCCATGAACAATCAGTAGATCAACAGTTTGGAAGACTATACTGTTGAGTGTTTGTGGCACCAATAAGCAAGGCATTTTGGGATTTACATTTACACCGTGTCAACAGACGCGAGCGGCGTGACACAACAAAAGCAAATAGAACCCATTATAATCAGTGATGCTGTCTACACTGGATACGGCGCAACGCAAAGCAATTCCTAACAGTAAATGGATGCACATTCTGTGTCTGACGTATTTCAAGCACTCACACTACTTCTGACACGAAGGACAAAAGGGTTTGCATCCAGTGTAGACACAATGTTATTATTTACACATACCAAGACTGCATTTATTTGATTACAATGTAATTTATTTCTGTGATGTCAAAGCTGAACTTTACTCCAGTCTTCAGTGTCACATGATCCTTCAGAAATCATTCTAATATGCTGATTTGCTGCTCAATTATTATTGGGACTGCTTAATTTATTTATTTATTTTGTACAAAAATATTAAGCAGCACAACTGCTTCTAACATTGATAATAATAAGAAATGTTTGTTGAGCAGCAAATCAGCATATTAGAATGTTTTCTGAAGGATCATGTGACACTGAATAGAAAACTTTACTGAAATACTGAATACTTTACTAAATAGAAAAATGAATAGTTACTTTAAATTGTAATAATATTTCACAATATTACTGTTTTTATCAAATAAATGCAGCTTTGGTGAGCATAAGACTTCTGTCAAAAACATTTTTTTTTAAATAATTGTTGTGTATATATTATGGTTTCTGAAGTAGGGTGCAATTAAAAAAGGTCTATGTAGCGGTGTTTGTGATATGTTAACTTGTTGTCGGTTATCATGTTTACCATGGTTGTGTCTGGGCCCATAGATGCTCCACCAGCAGACAGATCCGGCCTGTGAGCTGAGCAGCACAGCGCTGCTTCTCAAATGACTTTGCTGAGCTCGTTTTTGCAAGAACAGCAGTCTATGAATGGGCAGTTTAACTCTACACACACAGAAGCACATTCAATTTATACATTACTTCACTCTGTCAACTCATATACCATAAATAAGACATAAAATAGGTCTTAAAGGGATAGTTCACCCAAAAATAAAATTCTGTCATCCCTCATGTCATTCCAAATCCGTAAGACATTTGTTCACCTTCGGAAAACAAATGAAGATTCTTTTTAATGAAATCTGAGCGCTTTCTGTCCCTCCATTGACAGCTATGCAACTACCACTTTCAAGCACCAGAAAGGTATAAAGACATCATTAAAGTAACCCATAGGACTCCAGTGGATGTCTAATGCTATTTTATGCATTCTGACTCATTCAGACTTATTCAATCAACCAGAGCGAGAGCAAGAGCACGGCCAACTCATTAATGTGCTTCGTTCAGGTTACGGAAGTTGTCATCAGCACTGCACGGGACCTGCCCGAGAAAGATAACCTTGTTCAGCTTCCCAAAGAATCCAGCGTTAAGGAAACAGTTCTGCAAGTGTGTACAGCTGTATCTGTCTTTTATAAATCTGATAAAACTAAAGACTCTTCAGAGATATGAAGGATGCAATACTATATAGGTACTCAAGATTAACAGAATTGGCAGAAACTGTGTGTGTTATGTACCCTTTAACCTCAATTGTATGAAGTGCTTTGTTTGCACAAAAATAATAATTTACCACTTTATTTACAAAATATTAATCTCCGAGTCCGGTGCACAAGGGTGAGTAATTAATGACAGAATTTTCATTTTTTGGTGAACTATCCCTTTAATGCAGTGGTTCTCAACTGGTGGTTCAAAATCCAAAAACGTGTTGCAGGTCTGTTAAATGCAAGTAATCATATAATTATGCCTGGTAAGAATAGCAAAATGAATAATCTTAATGAATTATTAGTTGCTGAGAGAATGGACTCCTTGAAATTTTCCTATTCAGACAATGGCACTTGAATAATTTTGCTAATTGTTGGGCATTCCATGGTAATATATTAATATATTACAATACTCGATTTTAAGGCCAATTTTCTTTACTTGTGTATGGTAAACAAATATGGTACTGTGTTAGGTTGCCACATCAATGTAAAATGTGGGTGCTAAAACAAACTGGGAACCAGTCTTTATGAATATATATATATATATACAGTATATATAAGCATGTTCATTTGAGCTTCTGTTTATGTTCGCTATCTTTTTCCCCCCACTGTGCATGGTTTAATTAAGAAATGACTCTCTGGGATTTTTACTGATACATCAATCATGCAACTTTAATTTAACCACATATAAATAATTACTATGCTCCTTGCAGGGATATAATAGAGGGTGCATTCTACACTTTCCCTACATTTTAGCGTATTATTTTACCCTCTGAATTCCACATATATTATTAGTCATGCTTTCTTATCCAGAAATATTTTGTTTTCCACCCTCTCTGACCCTTACAACAAAACAGGCTGTTTTTGCTCATTTGTAAATGACCTGTGTTATGATTGGCTACCAAGCTGCTGAATACTTATTCTCCAAAAATAGTCTAGGTGCATTTGGGGGGAGTTTAGTGTTTAGTAATTGTACTTAGTTCATTAAACTCCTATTTCAAATAAGCAAGGAGAATACTATTATTCATAGTATGGCCGCTCGCAGCGGTGTAATTTAATACTAACTTCTGCAGTCGTGTGATGGGCTTCTGAAGAGCCAGCGTCCATATAATGATCACTCCATCGTAACTCCCAGTAGCCAGAAGTCCCAGACCTAGACAGTGATCCATCGCCAGGATATCCTCTCTGTGCTGATGATCTGACTTCCAGGACAGGTTTGTTTTGACATAGATGTCCTGTTCTCACAGATACACTTCAGTAAATGTCTTTTAGGTCTCCAGTTCTGCTGTGTCAGCTTCTGTGCCATGTCAGACCACCATTAAAACCCACTTTGTTGTCATAGATGTCTCAAGGTATGAGCACAAAAGCGCACACACAATTGAAGAGAATGAAAGTAATAAACCAGAAAAAATTTATTCTGGCAGAAAAACATTTTAAGTAGCCATTAAAGAGTGTATGATTGAGACTCAAACTGGCCCTTACCTTTGAAAACGCAATGCTATACTTAGCGATCTGTCGACTCCAGCCTGTGGCTAGAAGCTGGTCGTCATGGTGACAGATGATCCCGGTGACCTTTGTGTTAGAGACAGTTTCTAGCTTATGAAGATTGAGGCCATTCAGCAAGTTCCACACCTATAGAAAGAAACGCACCTGTTACAAAGTTCAGTCATCAACGTTTAATTCAAACTGATGACTGATGTAACATTAACGCTTGTAAAACAAATCTTGCTCCATCCTTTATCTTTACTCAAAGTAGTAAGAACGACAATCTGCATTAACAGACACACTAGGTAACAGTGGCCCACAGCTGATGAGCAGAAATATTTCAGTAAGACAGTAATAACGTGAGTTAGCTGGAAACTTACACAGTATAAAGCACAAAACTACGTATGAACTACTTTGAACACCCGGTAGAAAAGATATACATCAATAATTATTCATACTTACAGGTTGTGATTCTGAGGAGCAGCTGGTGTAAATACACTGAGCACTGACCCATCTTTCAAGAGCAAGTGTTTTGCGAATCTCGCGCTGAAGGGCAGGTCAACTTGTTCGCGAGCGATTACGCATTACGCAAATGTTTTAGCTAGTGATTTGTTGCCGTAAATGATTGGGATTCGAAATACAAACGACTCGTATAGGTAGTTCAGAGTCGATTCTTTCTTTTAAGAGACAATAACTTTATTTATCATGCACTTTCGGCTTCACAACTTAGCAGAACATTTACATTCACAGACTATATTACACACTGCATGTAAGGGAATATTCAAAAATCCATAATAGGGGCACTTTAATGAGTGCATTATCCAATATGAACTAACAATAAGTAATGTATTTTTATTAATGCATTTATTAATGTTAGTTAACAAAATATATATATATATATATATATATTATTTGTTCATGTTAAATGTTGAATATTAAATGATTATTAGTTCATGTTAACTAACAACAATAATAATATAAATACTATGCAAATTCTGCACCATGTTATTCTTTAGGTTGGAATACACTACACAACTTTTGCTCCGGTTTACAGTCTGTACAGGAATTGACACCAGTTGCAGAAAGCCATGGCCAGTCTGCAGACTTTGGGCAGTCAGAGTTGACAGCTTTCAAAGAAATTGTGTCGTGTAACTCTGATTAATTAGCTTCAGACTATGATTCCATCCAGTCTGTGGATATTTTATTGTTTTCATTTGTCATGCGTCTCCTAGCAAGGCGCATGGTCTGCGTGAGTTTAGAACAATTTGAAAGTCTGGTAGTGTGTGATCCTCAGTTGTTTAGTGTATGACGCTCAGTTTTTCTCTGTAACCAACCACTTACTCAGTGCATGATGACTAGCATTTTAAAATCTGCTCAGATTGGCATGTAGTGCATTCCAGCCATTTAGCATTGCATATAATTTACAGTACATTTATGCAATATACTGTTACTTGTTAATAAGTATATGCAACAACAAAATTCCTGAATGTCTGTCAAGCATAAAGCTCACTTTGGCAAATCCTAGAAAATAGAAAATGCACACTTTATTTCTTGTCAGACTGATAACCTTTGCACCCTAACTACTACTAATGCATCTAATTGAGGCTTGAATTTATTACCCAAGCTTGTGGTAAATCTCACACTTGCCTTGATAGTGCCATTGGTGGCTGCAGAGATCAGTCTGCGCTGGTGTACGTCCAGTGCCATACAGGAAACCTCCTCCTTACCATGAGCATTTCTTACGACCATCTTCTTAATTCCTGTCTTCACATCCCACACAGTCAATGTGGAGTCAGCACAGGCTGTGATTACCTCGACCATGCACAAAATACACATTAAAGATGAGAACCTATAATGTTCAGTCCACAAACCATCTATCAAACAAACCCAAACACCAACCTGTGCAAGATGAGGATTATAGAGAGCACAGGTGTACAGGCCAGACTTGTTGTTGGATTCTGTTTTGTTGGATTTTGTCAGTCGAAGCACAGCCAGATACTCCCTGCAGGTCACCAGGAGCACAGGATCCGCAGTCAGGTTGAGGAGCAGAGGAAAGCTGCCCTGCTCTGGGGAAACGCATGCTTGGATATTGGGGAATTTCAGCTGAATTGTCTTTACGCATTGTTGAGAAGTAATATCCCATATTTTCAGCACCTGAAAGGTGACACGGATATAGACCAGTTATTGACTTGCTTTTCAACTACTTATCTTTGACTTTTATTGCATGTAAGCAATGCATGATTTCCATTTCTCATGCCAACAACCAGTGCATCAAACTGGAATGAAACTTTTGATGCGAAACAAATCTGGCCTGTTTTACACTAATGAAAACCAAACACCAGTGGCCGGATTTACAAAAATTCTTAAGAATATAATTCTTCTTAACTGCTATATTCTGCTTATTTTCTTACTTAAGAAAATGTTGTATTCCTTTTTTCTCAAGATTGTTCTTAAGGCTTAAAGGGATAGTTCACCCAAAAATGAAAATTTTGTCATCATTTACTCACCCTCAAGTTGTTCCAAACCTGTATGAGTTTTTCGTTTTGTTGAACACAAAAGAAGATATTTTGAAGAATGTTGCTAACCAGTTGACGGTAGCCATTGACTTTTTCCCCATACTATGGAAGTCAATGGGGTCCATCAGCAGTTTGGTTATCCATACTCTTCAAAATATCTCATTTTGTATTCCACATAAGAAATAAATTCATTCAGGTTTGGAACAACTTGAGGGTGAGTAAATGGTGACAGAATTTTTGGGTGAACTATCCCTTTAAGAATAATTCAAATTCTTGAAATAAATCTTTTAAAAACCATCGTAAATAACTTATTAAAGTTTGAACTTGTCTTAAATAATTAAAAGTAAGATGTTTATGGATTTATTGGTTTGTTTCAAATTAATTGTAATTAAGCATTAAAACATAACAATAGTTACATTTTTACTACTAGGGATGTTATCTGAAATTACACCAATGATTGATAATGTACACAATGATTGATCATAATTGTGCGTGATTTAACGTTTTGCTGAATTTGAAATTCAGTAACAACTCTTCAAAAACTAGTAAAGCATTTTTGCCTATAATTATTTTGCCTATAATTTTTTGGCAGCATTCAGCACAGACCGGCCATACAGATAGGATGTATTCACTCTAGAGAGCACCAAAATTATTTTGCATGCTTAAGTGTGCACGTTTATAATGATTATTACGGACTGCAGACAAAAACACTACCTTCATTGATTGATCAGTTAAACAGCGAATCTTCAGCAAGAACCGCCAAACGCCAAAGTCTGTCATTTTCTTCTTAAGAAAAAAAAAAAATCTTAAAGGGGAGGTCTAATGCTATTTCATGCATTCTGACTTATTTACAGTGTTAAAGAGTTGATATTCATAATAATAAAAAAAACGTAATTCCTTGTATGGGCATTTCTCCTGTATGAGCACCAGAGCGAGAGCAAGAGCACATATAACCTTGTGCAGCTTATGCAAAGATTTCCAAATAACCCAGCGTTAAGGAAACAGTGGATGCAGTTTGTTTTTCCGGAGCAGCAACGGAGTTCTGCAAGTGTTTGTTCGGTCATGAGTTGAAACCGCAGGCAGTGAGTGAAACTGCATCAAATGTCTGTGTTTTCTTGGTAATCGGCATGTAAGTGAATATAATGTAAACAACACAAACATTTAGTGAATCGAAAGTTATTCAGGGATAATGCCATGATGTATTCTGTGTGTGTGTGTGTGCTTGTGACTCTTTAGCTCCGCCCACTGCACGCCTCCACGAGTTTGGCTGTTTTCGGAAAGAATCCGTACAGCAGAAACTATGTGTGTTATGTACCCTTTAAGAAAATATTTGAGAACTTCTAAAGAATTTTCTTAACTTCTTTCTTAAGAAGATTTTCATGAATCCAGCCCCTGGATCTTTTATGTTTTCCATTTTGACATTTAGCAGGTGGAAAACTAACAGCGTCCTTAGAGTAGCTGAAGATCTTGCCCAACGCTTGGTGAATAACCACATCCACCACAGAAGTCTGGTGACTGTGCAGAACCGCAGTTGGGCGGGAGGTCACATAGCGGTTCCACAGTCTGACAGCAGGACCCACGCCAGCAGTTACCAGCAGACTGAGAGAGAAACTGAAGTCAAAACACTTGACTCCCTACAGCAGAAGAAGGAGGAGATGAAGACATAGTGAATGGGTTTCAAATGTTGTGTCATTATTTTCTGGTAGTCCAGGAAAATACTGGGGAATAGTCTGTTTTAATATTCGTCAAAACAACTGCATGAAGATGTTTTATTGGAGTTTGAACACTCCCTTTAAAAACCACAACAACAACCTCTCTGAATCATGAGTTTATATTTAGTTTTACTGTAAATGGCCTGTGACTGTCTTTTCAAATGGAAAACATCATCCCTTTGAACTGTGACCTACAAATGAGCTCAGTCTATCAATCTGTTTCTAAATCTAAATGTCTATCGATCTATGTGTAGTGGACAGCACATTTCAGGGCCCAGTTTATGGCCGGGCCCCTCTCTGCCCATAACAGTGAACAAAGGTTTGCTACATTTTGATTGGATCTTGGTGGACTAACACAAACAAACTGTCCAACACCATCAGATAAAGATCCTAGGACAACAGCCAGACACCTCTTAGAGGGCAAGAAGAAGACCTCTGGTACCAAGCCCAGGAAGGACAGGACTTCTCATTGGTCCACATGCAGTTTCTGCCCTTCACCCATTTAGAGACTAATGTCCTGGTCTGTGACTGCCATAAAAATGCCTCAGGACCTCAGCAGTAGTGGGTGAAACAAAGAAAGACCACAATGATCCATCCAAATCCATTCATAACTTTGTTTGGAAACCTTAAGACTGATGTAAACTACACACATCCATTTCATACTTATCCAGAGAAATAAGTATTCTCAGTGACAGCTATTTGTAATGCAACATCTTACACAGATTCAGCTGTTAATGAACAAATGAATGAACGCATGACAGTTCAATCTTTTTCCATCATGTTTGATGTCTATTTGTTTAGAATATTGCCACGGGTATTCTGGTGGTGGTTTTGAAAATGAGAAATGCATTGGTAAACTTTAAAGACCTTTTAAAGACAAACTGTGTACAGTATGCAAATGAGTTCCACAGGGGAAAGAAGGGTGGGCCACACGGTGTGCCCCCTCTGATGCCAGCGGCCAATCACAACACTGGAATGGAGAAGCGCCAAATTGCAATCTCCTCCTCGTCGGAAAGGGATAAAGGTGCCCTTTCAACAGACACTCCTTGTTCTGAGTCTGTCCTGCGAAGATGAGACTGTGACAGAGCAACCATGGTCTGAGTCTGTCCGGCAAGCATGAGACTGTGACAGATCAACCTTGTTCTGAGTCTGTCCGGCGGGGATGAGTCTGTGACAGAGCAACCTTGTTCTGAGTCTGTCCGGCGGGGATGAGTCTGTGACAGAGCAACCTTGTTCTGAGTCTGTCCGGCGGGGATGAGTCTGTGACAGAGCAACCTTGTTCTGAGTCTGTCCAGTGGGGATGAGTCTGTGACAGAGCAACCTTGTTCTGAGTCTGTCCAGTGGGGATGAGTCTGTGACAGAGCAACCTTGTTCTGAGTCTGTCCGGTGGGGATGAGACTGTGACAGAGCAACCATGTTCTGAGTCTGTCCACCAAGGATGAGACATAACAGATACACCGTAACATTCTGAGCCTCTGGTTAATCCAGAGTGAAAACAAAAGAATAGAGGATCTGAGTCTACATCTTGTGAGGCAGCAACAGATACGACCACGTTCTGAGCCTCCAGCCTGTGAGGAAAGAGACATTAACAAACACTACTTTCAGAGTTTTAGTCCAGCGAGACGACTACAGCCTGCCCCGAGTCTACATGCCTGAGAGACAAAAGCGGATTGACCAAGTCCTGAATGTCTGGCCCAGAGAGGCAGAAGAAACACAGAGGCATTTGCAACAAGGTTAAGCTCAGGAGAGCAAACCTTCACTTCAAGGTTCCTTCGTCTGCGTATTCCAGATTTAGGACCTTCTGCACCTACTTCAGGGCCTCATCTGCGTGTTCCAGATTTTAGGACCCTTTGGTGCTCCAGGAGATCAGCATTCCACAGATCTTCGTGTTTAAGGCTGTTGAAACGGATTCCAGCTTTCCCCCACTGCATTGTCACCCAACACAACCAGTGGAAGAATTCACCGCCATCGGACTGCTTACTCAACCAAGTGTCTCTCTATCCATATTCTGTCTATCTATCTGTGTTTGTTTATCTATCCAAATGTCTGTCTATCCATCTATCTGTATTTATCAATCAATCTATTTATGTTTATCTAAATGTCTGGCTATCCATCTATCTATCCATCTATGTGTTTGTTCATCTATCTATCTATCTATCTATCTATCTATCTATCTATCTATCTATCTATCTATCTTTATGTTTTATTTATGTATCAGTCTATGTGTTAATGTATCTATGTGTCTGTCTGTCCATCCACCCTTCCATCCATGTGTTTGTTTATCTGTTATCTATCTGGCATTGAGGATAAATATGGAGTGCAGATAATACATACATTAAGTACAATACAAGCATTATATATCACCACCTTTTCTATTCTCCAGATGTATTTCTCGCACTTCTGATTGACATCAATGATGACCACAGAGCTGGCTGGACTTTCTGATGATGTAATAATGAGCTCATCGCGGGGTTCATACAGGATTTTGTTGATCGGCTCGCTGTGGATTTTTGGGATGTGCTGATAGGAGATCAGTGCACTGTGCGCAGATATATCCTGTTCATAAAAAATATTTTTCACAACATCAGTGAAATGCAATTTTAGATGTAGAAGAAATGGATTTATAATAATAAATGCAGTCATTTTAACAAATACGTTTCTGTTGTTGTATCAAATGTTTTCATAGAAACAACAACACACATTTCCATGGCTTGGCACAAAATCATTTTACAATCATCCCTACATGAAGATGCACACACTCACTGGCATAAAGATTTGCAATGGGCCAGTTTGGTTGGTGAAAGGCATTTCAAAGAGCCCCTTGAAAGGCTGAAGAAACCACAGCAAATTCACAGAGCCTTTCTCATCTCCCCACATCAGCACACACTTTTCTCCTGGAGCCTAAATGCAGATTAAACATGACTCACAGTGAACAAAAACAAAAACAAACCAGCTTGGAGAATTAACAAGCCTAAAATAAATTCCAGTTCAACACCAGGGCATGTCAGCGGCCTACCTCTGTGTCATACCAATAACATAGAGCAGTAGCAGCATGACTCAGTCCTGAAAACCACATAGAGAGAAGCAAACAAGGTCAAAATGTAAGCAGTAAAGCAAGCTACTACATCTAGCAGTTTTGTTGGCTCATACCGAACAAATGAACCTGCTCAAAACCAGATGCAGTGGTAATATCAAAGAAGTGGATGCCCCTGCTCAGGGTTGCCACTGCGATCTTGTGAACATTTGCCATGTAGACAGCGTCTGTGGTCCAACCCTGGAACCTCCTACGATATTGCCTTTTACTAAAGGCGTCCCCACACATCTACAGGGATGAAGGAAAAGTTTTGGACTCATGAAGCTTAGGTCAAAAAATATTATTTTTGTACATATATAATTCTGTGAATTAAATGTTAATATGTTACCTCCAGTGGCTTTATGTTGTTCAGATGACTGTTCCACACAATGAGAGTTCCTCTCTTGCTGACG